>BMAV01008304.1:36303-49522 GCA_019973955.1 Trichonephila inaurata madagascariensis
TCACCACTTCGTGAGAAAGCCTTGTTGCATATTTCACAAACATGAGGGTTTTCCTTTGTATGAATACGTGAATGGATATTTAAATGGTCCCTTTGAGAGAAAGCCTTATTGCATATTTCACAAACATGAGGCTTTTCCTTGGTATGAATAAGTAAATGTCTTTTTAAATTACCACGTTGAGTGAAAGCTTTGTTGCATATCTCACAAATATGAGGCTTTTCTTTGAGAAGACTACTCAAGTGATGTTTTAAGGTATCATTTCGAGAGGTAAGCATTTTGGTAGTTTATAAAATACGAAATCTCAGGTGAGATCACATAAATTCATATTTATTTTTAATTGCCAAAAGAGGGTGCATTCTTTTTGTGGCGAGCTGTTTATAATTATTTAACTTTTTTATGAGTCGATTGCAATACTGAAATCTAGCTGTATTTTAAATTAATGCACAAAAGGAAATCCAGCCTACTATAGCATTTTTTAAATTAAATAAGGTATCATCCAACTATTTTCAGTTGAATTTGCTGAAATTATTCAAAAAAGAATGCAACAATTGCAAAATTGCAGGAACAGGGAAATTTTTAACTATAATTGCATTCTCTATTGCAATTTAAATGAAACTAAAAAGGTATGTCTAAATACCTGTATTAAATGCTTCCTTTGTGCAAAATTAAAAAACACCACGGAGCAACTTATGTTCTATTAAGCAATAAGCTTGCACTTAAAGATAAATAGCACACTGTCCTTTTATAATTGGCGAATGATTGGTTTGAAGTAACAACCCTTCAAAACAGCAATACATTTGATGATGAGCTACGTAAAACAAGGAAAACTTTTGCCAAAACACTCCATAATTACATTGTTTATCTTCTTTTCTCTAAAAAATTTTATAATTGTTCTCACAGACATCTTGGATTTTTTCTACACCTTTGGTTTTCTTCCTTGTGTTGGTTTTTGATTCTGGAATTCTACATGTCTAAATTCTCCTATTCCTCTGAAAATAAAAATAGCCGTCAATATCAATATTAAAATTATGAAAGAAAAAAAAAATGTAGTACAACTAGAATATATAATTAAACGAAATAACTACATCACAGTTTCCGATTTTAAGAAAAACAATATCTCTTTCGACATTCTTTGTTGGACTATAGTATACCACTCAAAACATTCATTGGCATTTTAAATTTTCCACAATGCAAATACTTACTTAAAATTTCGCGAGAACAATATTTTATGCACACTGATTTTTCAGTATATCTTGTTACATTTGACAGACTCAAATAATTTTCGTTAACAGGATTATTTCATTTGCCCTGTCCCTTTCCAAAAAGACAACTAATTCAAATTTCCTAAGCTACATTTCTTTTTACCTAAACGTGACAAGATTGAGTAAGATAGAAAATGTACTAACCTGTTTGAAAAATAGTTCTATCTTGTTTAAAAATTTAAAATAAATCAAATGCATAGCAATTTGTAAAAAGTGTCATACATTATAAGCATTGTATTTTTAAAGATATACTTCCACGTTATAATCACATGTTAAAAGAAAGGTTTTTTTTTATCTAAGTGATAAAATAATTAATTTTTTTTTATCAGAAACAAAACAGTCAAAACAAAAAATGAAATTTATGCAAACCTGTTTTGAGGTAACTTTTAAGGCGACTTTGCTACGCTTCTATGTTCATTATAAACTAATCGCTTTGCGACTTTGCTTTTATACAAAATTGCAATTCTAAACTTGCATGCTATTTTCTTCCATTTGCTTCACATTGTAAACATGGCTGAAAAAAGAATTTCACCGACTATGCTGTGTACCCACAGAAATGCGAGCAAAATTAATTGGAAGTGGAGTCCAGTGAAACATATTGAGTTTTTATCTTCAACTTGAAGAAGAAAGCCCTCAAGAATCTAGTAATCAATTAATCCTCTGAAAAAGTTTCTCAATTTTAAAAGTTTGAATCACAAAGTTCAGTTTCTAAAAGAACAGTTTTTCATTTGAAAAAGAAAAAAAAAGAAGACCGCACATGGGATTCTTCCATGAAAAAAGAAAAGGCAGTGCTTCTTGAAAATTAACATTAATAATATGAAAAGAAAAAGACATGAACATTGCTAGACATGTATGTGCAAAAATGATTTGATAACAATTTAATTCTCCTCTAAAAAATCCAACTTTTTAAGGAATTTTCTGTAAAGAAAAAAAAATGTAAGACTGAATTCAAAAATAAAGAATAACAATTATATTAAATACTAATATTATGTGATTAAACTTTAAAAAATATACATCTAAGTATTTTTTTTCAGGTAATTTATAAGTTTTATGAATTAAAATTAAATTGTTTTTAAGAATCTCCCAAATATTCCATAATTCCTGCTACACAATACATCTTAAGATAGTATACATAAGCGATATTCGCATGTGTAATAATATAAATAATTAGAGTAAAAGATTCCCTAGCCATCTTTCTTCCGTACATCTGTGTTGTTGCAATCTGTACAAAATTTTCGCATGAGTTTTGTTGGACAAATTTTATTTTTAACAAACTAATATTATTCAACTAAAAAAGGTTCATCTTTAGTTTATAGCCGTGCTTAGTTATGCTCGGATACATTTCACACTGATGGGAAAAAAATCCCAGCACCAAGACAGAATTATTGTAGACTAACGAAACTTAGGGAATATATTTGTCTAGCAACATATTTAATTGATTAAAGTTCGAAAAACACAGGTTAATGTAAGCACGAGAACAGCCAATTCAGATATGAAATGATGATACATTAAAAACCGGTATAACCACCAGAATTTTAAATCCAAGTATGCAAACATGCATCCAATGTATCGTACAAAATACTGAACATCAACTGTGGGATGGAATTGTCAATATGAGGTTGTTTAATTCTGGTTGTGGATGATGCTGTTGTTGCCATCAAATGATGTAAAATTCTTTCTGGAATTGAGAAAGATCTGGTGATCTGGAAGGCCAAGGAAACATATCCTATAGAGCATTATGGGTTACAACAGGGTATGAAGGCACATTATCCTATTGAAAAACACTCCTTGAATGATGTTCATAAATTGCAGGACAACAGTTTGAATGATCAGACTGACATACAAGTTTGCAGACAGGATGTGTGAAATAACCTCGAGATTGCTCTTGCAATCAAAGAAAATTATTTGTGCCAGATCAGAACTCTAGATGGAGACCCAATCTGTTTAGCCCTCAGAAATACTGTTTGCAGGCGCTGACCTGGCATTCTTCTAATCAATATACAACCATCACTGAGGGGGGAGGAGCAGGATTTTAAAGAAGGGAGCATAGCTTGACTGAAGCCCTGTAACTCTTGGGGCCTGAAACATGATTTTGCAGGGAAAGAGGCTAATATTACATGCCACACAATAAATATATATGCCACTGCATCACTGGTACTAAGACAGAAACAGTTCTGATCGGAGAACACATTGCCACTTTGCTGTCCAGTGATCTCTAGCGTAACATAATTGAAGCCGCAGATGTTAATGATTTGGAGCTAATGGTATGAACGCTATAGGTCGTCTAGTTTGATTTGTTACAGTTTACTCTGACACTCCGGTGCTGAAAGAACTGTAATTTATGCTGTAAAGGAGATATGATGTTCTCCAGCCATGAGCTGAATACGGCGATCCTCTCTGTCGGTAGCAGCCCGTGCATAGTTGGATCATAGTTTTTTAGAGTTAGTGCCTCCCCAGGACTACTGCTGACCAAAATCATGCACAGTGGATACATTCCTACTAAGTCTTTGTGTAATATCGTGTAAAGAAAATTCACCTTTTTTAGCTCTATTGTGCTACCTCGCTCAAACTCAGCGAGTTGTTGATAATGGCTTCTTTGACTTCTTAAAGTCATTCTGGACTAACATTAATTCATTATGTCAAAGCGATAACTCTCAAATTTTATAGCACGTATTTAAGGTACACTTGATTCGCCTCCTCACAGCGGCGAAATAGCACCACACTTATGTGCCTAACGCGAAATTTGAATCAAAGTCATCTTTCGGATGTATAAACACGCCTACCAAACTTTATTGAAACAGCACAACTTCCTACTTGGTGATGGGATTTTTATTTCCATGAGTGTATTTTACTAATGAAAATACATGAAACAAAATGAAGTTATGTGATAAAAGGTATGTCCAGTTCCAAGCAAACTATTTTAAAATGTAGTTGAATGTATACCTTAATAGCAAGATAAAGATTAATAAAAGCGGCCCTGGCAGAAATCCGAGATATAAAGACTGAAGAAAAGAAAAAAAAAACTACAATACTGGAGGCAACTTCCCTTTTGGAACAGATCAACAAATATGAAACTTCCCTAATGACGATGATTGGTAATACCATACTTTAGAGAATGAATGTTTCAAGCAAATCATTGCAATAAATTGAGTGTGAATTATTAAAAGGATTTAGACAGCTAAAATCTCTAGTAAATTATATCTAAAATTTCATAAATGGATCTGGAAAAATGGAAATATGAACAACTGATTTATCAGGGTTCCCGTTTGAAGAGGTAGCTAGACAAGCTCGGATGCATCAAAAGAGAAAAATTATTGTCCTTGATAGTAAAGAAGTCAGTTATGAAATTTTGAAAGAAGGAGAAATTTCACAGTGAATCCATTTTTTTGTCATATGCGATAGGACAAGAGCAGAACTATTCCACAAAAACAGATTTCTGAAACTGTTATACAACACTTAAATGTATTTTTTGACAAGAGATTATTACCTAAAATTTAGAAGTATACACAAAAACCAAGGGAAACTTACAAAGATGATATTGTATCTTTTAATTTTGAAGCTACGAATTAGATAAGTTTTACTACTTTTAAAAGAAAACAAAGATGCAATGAAGACTCCACTAGAAATTTATCGAGATGCAGGAGATATCCTGATGTAGATATACTTTCCTTAATGTAGAGATATTTTTAAAAATATGTTTAACGATACCGATGTCGAATGTATCAGCTCTTAAGATATCTTTTTCAGTTTTAAAGAGTGTTAAAAAATTATTTAAGAAATCCTATAAGAGAGAGAAGATAAATTGACCAACAGAGCCATATTATTTATAGAACAAGATGTTTTGGACAAAATAAATACGGCAAAAATTATTGATGAATTTTCCAAAGAGAAATCAAGAAGTAAAGTTGTAAGGCAAATCTTTTCACTTTTTTAGTTTTTCGAATCTTGAGCCATGGGCCTCAAACCTTTTACCGCCAGGGGGCCTCCAAATACCTTAATCTGCCTCTGACCCTACTCAACCAACTTCCACGCAGGTGAGTAGCGCACACAAACATTTTTCAAGGAGGGTGTCCAGGGTCGAAAATCCACCATTTGGTATCATACTACAATATGCCGCCCACCATATTCTTTTGATTTTGTCGATTTTCAGGAACTAAAACAATACAGAATTAATTATTGAATAAATAATTAGCAATAATTAATAAAACTAATTGTTAATAAGAAATACATAATTAAATTTTACGTAATATATACATAGGATTATAACCAATCGAAAAAAATCAAGGTCTATTGGGGGGGGTCCGGACCCCTAGGACACCCCCCTTGTGTGCACCACTGATGCAGGTATTGCAATTCTGACTAAAATTAAGTGCATCACCATTGAAGCGATCTTTATAGGATGAACTCACAACTTAAAAGAAGTGTTCCGCCCACGAGCATTCAATACTACGGCCTCACTGTTATCGTGGCTAAGTCAGACATGCAGCCTGCAGTGATTTTTTTAAAAAAAATTCTTAAATGTCAAGCTTTTTAAGAGATTTTTCATTTTGAAATTTTTTTAAGGTTAATGTTTTTTGAAATACACTACACAGTTACTTATTCTTGTTAGAGAATAAAAATAACCTGTACAATAAAAATTAATTTTAAAAAGATTTACGCATATTATTCACAAAAGATGGCACTCCGATTCACCGTCTGTGCGACTTTTATTTCTCTTCCTCGTTCTCTTTTTGGAGTGCCAAATTAGTGAGAGGTAAACTGCATAACATCAGAGAGAGGTTTTATAAAGTTTAAAATATAACAAGTAATATAAAAAAAACTTTTTATAATTCAATTCCTACTCAGATCAACAAAGAAAAATTTTATTTTTTAGCTACTTTTTATTAAATAGTAACAATTAATATAAATATATAAATACACATATGACAGAATCACAACATTAAGGGGCAATTAATTTTTATTAATTATCATTAAAGTATTGTATTGTCATCCAAAACAATCATGTATATAAAATGTCAGTTCAACTGAATGCTTTAAAATGTGACAAAAAAATCTTTTAAAGTTTTGAACGAAGTCGCTAAAAAACGATGGCCAACGTGGCTGTATCTGTAACTCTTTAAATAATTAGTTTCAGTCATTTAATTTTAATTAAATTATCGTATTGTGTACAATCATGTACATAAAATTTCAGTTCAAATGAGCGCTTTAAAATGTGAGAAAAAAAAACTTTTCAAGTTTTGACACAAGTCGCCAAAAATTATGCCAAACTTGGCTGTATTTGTAATTCTTTGAAAAATTAGTTTTAATTAATTAATTTTTATTAATTACTAGCTGTACTTTGCCACGCATTGCTGTGGCTCAAAGAGAAAGCACATATTTTTAGTATGTTTAAACATTTGCATTTGAGGTATGATTTTTTGTAATAAAAAAATTATAAATGTTTTATTTTTAATGCCATTTGTCTGACAGTGACGGATCGAGGCCCACGGAATCCATTGTGGCATTGGGCTAAGATGTATGCCTGTCGTTAGCTATAGCTTTGAGCATCACGCAGGTGACAATACAATTTGGCTTGGTTACACCCCAATTTTGAGGGAGGGTCAGGGGCCTCCCACCTCTCTTCCCCTTCCACCAACCTCACGAGAGGACTTGTAGCTCGATGGCTATTCAGAGTACCCCCACGCCGCAAAGATACTATGCATTTACAAACATCCATGCTTTCTCCAGGATTTGAACCCAGGTCCTACAACACAGCAGTGAGCATCACTAACTACTATATCAGATAGGTTGAAAAATATATATACACAAAACTTTCCTAAACTGATTTCCTACGTAACTTGTTAACCAAATACTTGAAGTTATTATGGCTTATTTTCATCCTTATGTTATGAAACCAAAATTATTTACATTGTCTTCATAGTGGAGACCTCAAGCTTGAGGATAATTTTAAATGGCTCTACTCTAGATCCCTCAAGAGCAAATTGTTAGTTTTACAATGCTTATGGGTATCTCTGTTAAATCACAGGTGTGTTTACAAATGCACATTTTTCCAAACAATGTCATTTGGAAACATGAATTGTTCTTCTCTATGTTATATAGGAAATGTTTTGATTCCGCAGTAGATCTATCTGGCAAGCAAAGTTTTAAATGGATAAGGTGGTTCTTCAAGTTGAGGTAGTTTAATTTTTCCAGTGGAACAAAACATTCCTTTTGTTTCTCCCTTAAATTTCAGAGTCTTGCAATAATGACACACTTCAGTAATTGCGCTGATGAGAACATACTGGCTCAACCAATAATCTTCTCCTGGGTTGCACTGGAATGCAATGTGACTGTTATCGTGTAATTATTCGCCACCAAGTCATGTTTGACGATGAAATGCCGTTTCTCATTGACATCTTTCAACCATTTGTAACCTATTGTATTCCTTTTGTCGAGAACAGAGCAGACCTGATGTTGTAAAAAGCAAATGCTGTGCCCGCAAACATGTATCCTAAAGTCTGGCTGCATATTGCTCTGCTGCGTCTTCAGGACGTGTCTTCATCTGTTCTTCTCATTTGTTATGCAATTACTTGTTGCACTACTTTTGCATAGCGAATAGGATGACCTAAATTTGATTTCCTACAAAGCATTATTTTTATGTACTGAAGCCAATTGACTGCACTTAAAAAGAAAAGAAAAATTTGAAACAAAAACATAAAATTTCAAAAGGCTGAAAAAAAGGAAAAACGAGGAACAAAAAGAAAGGACAAAATAAAAAATACTCTTGCTAATGAAATATTTAACTTCAAATGTACATCAATCAACACAGCTCAATTCCAACGCAATGAGAAACAGAATATTTCATTCCACTCCAATGAATCACTCTGAAGAGGTCAATTTTACTAAATAATTTGAATTTAAATGGAAATTAATTGGCAGAGCTCAATTCCTGCCAGCTGCTCTGAGAAATGTGAAGAGAAAAAACTAAATGAAAAACAACGGGAAAAAAATTAACTATACTCATATAAAATCAACTTTATAGTAAAAAACAGCTTAATACCAATGCAATGTTGAAAAAAATAATTAAGGTGACTATGTTAAATATTTCATTAACACTGGGAAGTAACATCAATGACATGAGTAACATGTGACAACAAAATCAAATTTGTGCGCATTGTTTGCAATCATATATTCTTTCATCTCCAACAAAGTTAGGGGAGAAATATAAACCATATATGTGTGGTGGGCTGAATATATTTTCAGTAGAATACACAAGGAAAATTCAAATATAAACATGGATTTCACAGCAAAAAATGTATGATGAAGTGTTGATAATTCTTGCGATTCACAATTCAATTAGCATTAGCAATTGTTATCAACAATTTTAAGGACCTATCTTTATAACAGAGAGTCTTATATCTAGACAGACTGCTTTTCACATGGACAATTATTATTTGTTGTGTGGGCACTTGCATATTAGCATCATTGCAGCCAAATTGCCACCATGTGAATCACACTATTTTCCACTCAAATCTGACTGATTGGATCTTTTTCATATAAAAAAATGTTACAATCTTTGTTGTTTTGATATCAAGATGTGATTTGCATGGCACCAATTTTGTTACACGGTGATGCTAATATACAAATAAGTTTGTGTGTTCTAGAACAGTAGTCACAAATTGATGGTACATAAGAAATTTTGCATGATGCGCAGAAAAATTGGGACATTTGTACTTTTATGATATACTTGCACAAAATAGACACCATCGTTAAAGACACAGCTCACACAATAGCAATGAAATTTATCAAAAAATAACTAAGGTGAGTGCCCACATTCAAAATGTAACAGACACTGGAACCTGATTGATTTAAAAATACGAAGATTAAATTTAAAAATATAAAGTTGCAAAACATTAAAAAAGGAACAAAATTAAAATATTAACAAAATATTTAACTTCAAATGCAACTCAATCAACATAGCTATATTCTGATGCAACGGGAAACATAATATTTCATTCCACTTGAACAAATCACTCCAAAGAGGTCAATTTCACCATGATTTCAAATGAAAATTAATTGACAGAACAGAATTCTCCCCAATTGCACTAAGAAATAAGAAAAACAATTAAAAAACTAAATGAAGAACAATGAAAAAATAAAATATACTCACACAAAATTGACACTATGGTAAAAGACACAGATCAATAGCAATGCAATACATCACAAAAATAATAATAATAATTGTAAAATTAAACCTTTGCCCTCATGGATTTCAGAGTAGAGCCATTTCATCAAAAATTTGAGTATATTTTATTTGTTTAAGAAAGCTTTTTGATTCAAATTAATGTAATTTTTTTTCAGTATAAGACTGCCCCTCAATAATATGTTTTTGATTATTTTATGAACTTATTTATGTACTTTGAAATTATTTTGGTGCTTGCAAAACTATCGCAACCTATTGGTGATATTATATAAAATGTAGTACCTATAGGTATATGTATATAAAATGTTAGCGTGTATGACACATAAAAATCAAAAGTGCCAACTTGATAAGTTATTAATAGAGTTGGTGATTGTTGCAATAATATGTAAGTACCTTTTCTTTTATTTGTTTTAATTCTTGGGTATTATTACTTTAGTAAGCCTCATGACATTCTTTATAATGCACCAGTCTTTTACAGCTGACTGAGCCACAGAAACATTTACCTGGGTATAGCTAGTTATAACATAAAATTAAATCTTAAAAAGATATCAAAAATAAAAGAAGGCTCAATATTTTTATTAAATTAATATAAACATTTTCGTACAAACACAATATATATATATATTATAAAATATTTATTTTGCTATTCGTATTTCAGACAGACATCAAACAAAATTTAAAAAATTGTCGAATTATACTTTTCTTCAGAAACATAATTTATTGATGCCAGAAAAAAGGATTTGTAAAACTTTGATGAAACAAATGATATTTCAAATGAATCCAACAAAGCTGAAGTTAATCGAGGATAAGCACAGTAACTTCCAATTTAAACACAGTAAAATTCAACTACTTACTTTTCTCTTAATTTTTTAGTATAAAACTTGTATATACTTACACATGTATATACAAATAAACTTTAAAAGGAAATAAATGAAAAATAGTAAAGATGTATCATTGCATAAGCCTGCTTTCAACACTAAGGAACTCTTAAAAAAATTGTTCTAAGCAAAGTTTTGCAAACAATTAAAGCCACAAAAGTATACATAGATAGATATATATCAATATTTTAGATATGACTGGTTATAAAATTTGAAAAAGTATAGTTAGAAAATATGCCTTACTCTATAGTAACTAAAATAATATACTCTTAAGTGGTTAATAATTTATTAAATCTAAATAAAATTCTTTAATTACATACAATATTTCATGGTGAAAGTCACCATGGTGCCAAATTTGTCACGTTCATATATGATAAAATTTTAATTATTTTTTTTATTGAGTTGTATAGAAAGACAAATTGAAATAAAGTTAGATTTTTTTCTACTTTAGGCATTAATCATTTTAATTGAAAATTCATGTATTAATAATGAAGATAAAACCCTTTTTGAACTTTTAAACTTATCTAAGTATGGAAAGTTTTTTTTTGTTTGTTTTCTTTATGTAATTAAAATAATGTCAATTATGTGAAATTACATACATATTTTATTTTACCATTCAACTTTTAAGTTCCACAAAAATGTTCAATTTTACTATTCATTAATACACGTCAAGCCAATGAAATCTTTGTGTCAAAAGTATACACATTAACTAATTTCTCTCTAATGAGATTTGAAGGTAGTTATGTACTATACTCTGGACCAATTCTTTCAAATAAAAATCATGATATGCAGCCAACAGTGGAAAACCCTTGTCTATGCTTGTGTGAAAATAATAATAACTATAACTGCATTTGACAATGTTTTTTTATTTAGTAAATTTAGTCAACGATAGTATAGGAAAATACCACACAATTTTCTCTTGTTCAATTTTTTTCTTTTAAAACCAATAAATATGTGTAACACTTTTGACAATATATAAAATAAATCACTTTTATTACAACATTTATGATGGTATCTACTGAAAAACAACACATTGAAGGTTTTCTATGTATCATCTAAGATTAATATTCACATTCATTTATGAATTATCATTCTGATAGTTTAAAAAAATTTGAAAAAAATTAAAATAATGGCATACCCCCATGAAAGTTTTGCCTGTTGTGTGCATATTACATATCATCCTTCACGGATATCCAACTACAGTGATTTTTTGAAAAGAAATCTCAGCACTAAAGTATTATAAAATTAACAGACCTAAAACTAAAACACGTCACTAAATCCCACAATATACAGACAATAGTGAAAGCTGTTTCCATGCATATTCAAACATGGGAATATTAACAATGTATTTGGTGACACGTTTTGCACTGGAGATGTCTTTTCATTTGGCAAAATAAATAATTGAAAACATTGGTTGACAGTACAATATATCAGTAATGAAGTCTCTTTTTATGAAAAGGATGGCAACATAATTCAGACTTAAAATGGCCAATTTCCTTTGAAACAGAAACCTTTCATTTCAAGAATATTTATAAGAAATAGTTATGAGAAAAAGATGCAACTTTCCTTATCATTTCTGATATGTTATCTATTACTAGAAGATATTTTTTTACTTCTACAAAGATGTGATATAACTCTCTCTCTGAGGAAAAAACATGCAATTTGGAAGACTATATTGTTTATTTTCATCATCTATACAAGGAACCTTTCTTATTTTATAGGTTCCTTTAGTTAAATTTTGATTCACAGATTTAAAAAATAAATAGTATTCTGTGTAAGGAAAAGTTAAAATTATGCATTGGATAATCCATCAAAGTTGTGATGTACATTATTCGGTGAAATAGTCGAATCGGCCGCTTCTCCGCCAAATTTATAAAAATCGCGTATTGGCACGTTTTTGTCAAAAACGACTTCTCCTTCACTGGAGAACAAATTCAGAAGGGTTACCAGATTTAGCGCATTTATCGATTTGGCGAGAAAACACTTGGCGCGAGAAGCGGCCGATTCGACAAATCAAGCCATTATTCTAGTAGTTTACGAAAAGTTTTGGAAAAAACAATTTTAAACACCTTCTTGAAAACAAAAACTCACTCAAATAATACATTATAAAAAAAAATTTCATAGTTAAAATATACTTTTAAGGTGCTTTTCGTTTGTCAAGCGAACACTTTTGACAGTGATACACAATACATACATTAATGAAAGGTACTTACGGTGGTATTCTCAATCGCGAGTTATTGAAAAGATAACTCGCGGATTGGGTAACCCTCGCTCGCCGATAACTCGCGAATAATTCTCCTTTCTTATTCTCGAACTGACGATTACCGAATCCGTGAGTTATGCGTGGGCAAGATGTTACAGTCGTTGTGATTGGACACTGATAATCACGTGACATATTGCTTACATTTTATGTTGTATCTTGGCGTGAAACATTCGATCAGTTGTTTTTCACACGCTTTTTTGTTTGACTTGTATTTCTCTTTCGTTTTGCTATGTCGAAAATCAACTTTTCAGTTAAGGAAATGGAATTGTTGTTAAATCTTGTTGAAAAATATAAATACATAATAAACTGCACAATTACCAACGCAGTTTTTAACAAGAAAAAAGAAGCATGGGATAGTTTGACGGTGGATTTCAATGCAGCCAGCCTATGTAAACGAAGTCGGCAGCAGCTTCAAAATAAATTTAAAAATATGAAAAAGGAGTCTCAAAAAAATAAAGAAGCTCCGACAAAATAGAAATATTTAAAACTGGCGGAGGAACCCCTAATTTACTGTGTACATCGTTACATGAACGGTTGGCTGCTATGGGTGCACTAACGGTGGTATTCTCAATCGCGAGTTATTGCAAAGATAACTCGCGGATTGGGTAACCCTCGCTCGCCGATAACTCGCGGA
>BMAV01008304.1:63875-74703 GCA_019973955.1 Trichonephila inaurata madagascariensis
GAAATCCATTTAAAACCATATTTAGATTTAAAAGGGGGTAATATTCTTGGGATGGCATATAACAGTGAACAAGCTGCTACTTCAGCCTATGTGTTCATGATTCAAAGTTTTCTTTCTCCTCTTAAGGTATCCGACTACGTTCGGAATCGTGATTTTAAAAAAAAGCGCATAAATGGATAATTGTCATGATATTTAGTGTCACAGATTAGAATACATGTATAAAATTGTTTTAAGGACATTTTGACAAAAAAAATTATTTAAATACACTATTTTGGCAAAAAAATTAACTTAGAATAATCTTTTTTCCAAATGTTCTCCTCTTGTGAAAAATACTTCTATTGTAATAATATTTTGCCTGTATATAACTCAAACCTCTCTGCAGAGGCTCAACTAGAATTTTTGAAAAATTCACATTATTTTCAGAGTTACCAAAAATTTAAATAATTATTGGCGTTTTTTTCTTAAAATTGCTCCCCTCTGTTGGCGTAAAATATGGATAAACCCACTTCTAAGTTATATATTTCAAAAATTCTAATTGAGCCTCTGTACAGAGGTCTGAGCTATATATAGGCAAAATATTATTATAATAGAAGCATTTTTCACAAAAGGAGAATATTTGGGAAAAAAATTATTCTAAGTTAATTTTTTGTGGAAATATTGTATTTAAATAATTTTTTTTGTCAATATGTCCTTAAAACAATTTTATACATGTATTCTAATCTAAGTGAAACTAAATATTATGAAAATTATCCATTTATGCGCTTTTTTAAAATCACGGTTCCGAACGTAGTCGGATACCTTAAAAAAGTAGTTCATATAATGTCGGGGGAAAAAATCGATGGAGAAAAATTGTTTGTTGTTGTTAAAAAAATTATCCTAGAACTTAATGGTATAGGATTCAGTTATAGGTGTAGTTTCTGACAATAATTCTATAAATCGAAAAGAAATGCCCAACTGTTCTGTTCCTCCCAAATTGAGCATTGTATACCCACATCCTTCTGATCCTTCCAATTCTTTTTTTTTTTTTTTTTGTTATTGATTCAGTATACATTTCTAAATGCATTCGTATGCAGGTCAACGTTTGTATTTCCTAGATTTTGAAGATCATAATAAATTTCCATTATATTAGAAGCAAATTTATCTACATTTAAACGACTATATGATATAGAAAGTAATAATTTTAGCTTATAGTTTAAGTTTGAAGGCTTTATGTCCCAGATATCTTGAAAAATCAAATTATTCAAGGGCTTCAACTATTAGGAGAGCAACATAAATTAATGAGTTATGAAACAACATCAATTTTTATTTCTTTGATTTGTGCATGGTGGAAAATTGTTAATGTTAAAATAGCTTTAAAGGGACAACATTTGCTTGATTCTTATCAGCAACCGATTACTTTATCTCCAGACAACAAAACATATAAATTTTTCTCATGGTTAAACTCGTGGAAGGAAAAGATTGTACTCTATTGGCCCCCTAACTAAAGAAACACATCTTGCTTTTATTCATACCACATAAGCTTTACTTGAAATGTCAAAATATTGCATCAATGAATTGAAATTTCAGTATTTTCTTCCAGGGAAAATTCAAACAGATGCGTTAGAAAGTCGTTTGGGGAAATATAGGACACTTTCAGGTTCTCAATATTTAATATCAATTCGACAGCTTTATGAAGTAGAAGCTAAACTTAGAATGCAAAATTTTTTTACCTCTAACTTCGGCTTCAAACACTTATGGTCAGCTTAACTTAAAAGACATTAATTTGGAAGATTCGTGTTTAAAGAAAATCCTTTAGAGTCATCAATTTCGCATAATTTTAATCTTGCACCATCTGGAAAAGATTTTCGTGATGCTCAGCTATTTCTACCTGTTTTAACATATTTAGCTGGTGTTTGTGCTAGAGCAGCACTTATAAAAAAATTAAAATGCGGCTTTTGTTCCAAATCACTTGTTCTTAATAAAATTTTTGAACTAAATTCTATCATTTAATACGTAATTTAGACAGAGGAAGTTTATTGTGCCCTTCCCCAGATGTTGTTATAGCAGTACTTCTACAACTATATAATAAATTAGAAACTTCTTTTTAATGAATATGAAAATATGTTTCTTAAATAAAATAATCAACGCCAAATTGCCTCAGAAATATCGATTAGCTTTGCCAAATTCAAATGATTTTTTTTATATGATGAATCTTGTAACAATGATCATGCTTCTGAGCTAGTTTCAAAGCATACTATCCACACATCTACAAATGCATTATTGCATAACTTCTAAAGGGGGGGGGGATATATTAAAAAAGTTGAAACAAATAAAAGAAAAATACATACTTTATTAGCTAAATAAGTTACATTTTTATGTATGTGGGTGTGCATTATTTCTCTCTCTATTTATATATTTATTTAGGTATATATCTATGCTTTTAAATATGTACGATTTATTCAAAGAATACTTTTAACTTATTTTACGATAACTTGTTATATTGTTATTTGTGGGAACTTTATTTTTTGGTAATTTTTAATGCTTATATTGCAGAGAGTAAATTTTTGTTTATTACTTTAATTGTACCAATTAAGTTTTACAACAGATTTAATTCCACATTTGTAAAAATGTATACCTGAATAACTACTTTTGGGAGAAAAAGTACCAAAGATTTAAGAAAAGAAAAGTAACAAACAGCTAAATAAATTGTGTAATCTATTTTCATGTATGTATTTATTTTGATGTATATATTTATAATTAAATATAGTATAATAAAATAAAAGTGAAGAATTTCTAGAACCTACAGTGCTAAAGAAGTAATTGGAATTCACAAGACACAACAAATGTAGATACAAAAAAGTCTTTGGACTAAACTGCAGACCTATTATGATTTCTAAAGCTGTCGCTGAATTAGGCCAGCGATTTAGGGTTAATTATATAGGTATAGAGATTCGTCTATAAATATATTTAAAATTTATTTAATAATTTTTTATGTTGTGAGTGTATGTTTTTAAATAAGTTTGTCGGGTTTTTTTTGTTTCAAAAACTTCTAGTTTTATTTCCCTTTTTGTAACTATTCTAAACAAGACTAAGAAAATAAATTTTGAAGCTAAGAAATAATCATAGTTTTGTGTAAAAAAATAAATATATAATACACAAAAGGTTCTTATGATTTTCTATAAAGTATTAAGTGTGTTTATGTTCATCGCAATGCGTTCGTAGAAAATACATCGACAATCACATACTTGCAATTATTAATTAAATAAGTACACTAATATTTACTCTAATATATATGTTTTATGTACATGAAACACAATTTAGTGGTTAATATACTACTATTTTTTTTAAATTTCCTGTATGTATGTTTAAATTAACAACAAAATATATTTAAAAAAAAATGCATCTGAAAAGTTCCGTAGGCGAAGGACGATATCTCTCTACCAGTAAAAAAGTCACAAATCAGTGCCATGGCCTTGTATATCTAGGAGGTGTTGACAGGTCAGGTAGGCCTTAGCCATATCAACAAGTCTTTTCCAGGCCAAACTTCTTCCTACTATTGTTCTACAATTTTTAATTCTCAAAACTAGGAGATCTTTTTCTAGGCCATCAATTTATCTGAGATTTGGCCTGTCTTTTCTCCGTGTGCCAATTGGTTGGACATTTAAATTTTTTTGGGGTACGGTCTTCGTGCATTCTGACAACGTGGCCTGCCCATTTAATTCATTGTATTTTGATGAAGTTAACGATGCCAGATTCTTTATATATGAGTAACAGAGCTCGAAATTTGATCTTCCCCATAAGCCTTTCCTGAATTCCTTCAAAAATAAATCGTAAAATCTTATCTTGTTCTCATCTGTTCGAGACATGGACCTAGTTTCACATTCATAAGTTAATATACTGATCTTAAACGACTTTTATTCAATAAAACGTTTGTTTTTTCTTTTGATTAAATTCGATTTCATATATTTTCGTATTCCATTACGACATCTATTAGCCATATTAATTTTTTTCTGGATTTCAGTAATACAGTCGTTCCTATTGTTAATTTCAGAACCTAAATAAGTAAAACTGTCAACAACTTCAAAATCATATTCTTCAATTTTAAAGTGGGAATTGTTAAAATAGCATATACACTCTATAGCAAAAAAAAAAAAAAAAAAAAACCCGGCACACCAAGAACAAGTTGTCCGATAAAGACAAAAAGAAGATCAGTACGGAATAGAAAATGATTCAAATTTCAGAAAACTTGAATGATTTATTTCAGAGTTACATAGTTACAAAGTAACGAGCTCAATAAGATGTTGACCCATCTCTAGCCAGGATGCAAGCCACCACACGACGTGGTATAGAGTGATACAGCACCCTGATGGTCTCCCGCAGTATTTCTTGCCAAATTTTCTCCAATCATTGGGCAAGGTCATCAACATTCCATGGTAGATGCGGTCACCTTCCCATCATATCCCAGAAATGCTCTATTGAAGAGAGATCTAGCTGGCCAAAGAAATGTTTGACAAGTTGTAAGACAGTTCATAGCAACACGTGCTGCATGTGGTCTGGCCTTATCATCTGGAAAATAAGGCGAAGGTACTGCAAAAGAAACGGTAGCAAAACAGTTCTCAGAAAGTCGTAGACGCACCGTTGGGCTGTAAGTAAACCTCTAATGATGATCAAAGGGGTCCGGTTGTCAAAAGAAATGGCACCTCAGACCATAACTCCTGGTTGAGGGTCTGTGTGGCGTGCTGTAATGAAAGCAAGATCGACACGCTGCCCAGGGTGTCTCCAGACACGTCTTCGGTGATCGTCAGGACACTGTTGGAGGCGAGAGGCTATTGCTAGAGCTATAGGCATGCTTAAATATGCGCAGTAGAGCAGCGCGCCGGCCCCCTCACTGTTAATCGTTGACAACAGAATGTTCGCTCAGTTTCAACTGAAAATTATCTGTTTTCCGGTTGCGTTTCATGTGTTGTTCAGTGCAAAACAGTGACGCACACAAAGGGGATGTCCTAGGGGTCCGGCCCCCCCCCCCATAGCCTTTGATTTTATTTTCGATTGGTTATAATCCTTTGTATATATTACGTAAAATTAAATTATGTATTTGTTATAAATAATTAATTTTATAAATCAATACTAATTATTTATTCAACACTTAATTTTGTATTGTTTTTGTTCCTGAAAATCGACAAAATCAAAAGAATATGTTAGACGGCGTATCGGAGCATAACACCAAAATGGTGAACTTTCGACCCTGGCCACCCCCCTTAAAAAAATTTTTGTGTGCGCTACTGGAGCAGAATAATTATTTTACTTTCAACAAAAAAACACCCAGATGATATAAATTCCATTAAAATTAAAATGATTTAAAAAATAAAAAAAGATGTATACATGCATATCTTGAAGATACATATGTGATAAACATTTTCTTATTATATTTTTTGGTATAAGAGCAAAAAAAGCGAAGAATAATAGACGAAAATATAAAACATAGCGAGGAATGGGAAGAAAAGTACTTTTTTGTCATTCAAAACACAAAATTAATGTGGTTAATCTACCGAGAGATCTTTGCTGTGGACAAGGAATACAATGTTAAAAAGGTATTTATTACGAAACAAAAAATAAATGGTTATTTTAAATTCTTTATAGAAGTGAAACAATCGCTCAAGAAATTTAAATTGCAATAAATGACACAAATTTTTTTTTTGGTTCAGCATTACAGCAACCATCCAATATCTTTAAGGCAAGCTATTCTGTTTCATTTTTGACTGCAAAAAAATGAAAACATTTTCAGAAGTCGAATTTGTAAAAGAATGCTTGAAACTTGTTATAAAAAAAAGCTATTTTGGAATTAAATCCATGTCGGTAAACATTTTGTCGTCGTAATAATATCTCAAATGAAGTTATCGTAAAACTTAGCTATCGAATTCAATGTTTTAAATATTTTCTTTCACCATCTCAAAAAAGTACAGACATTTTAGACACAGCTCAGCTTGTAGTATCCATTCGAGGGGTAAATAAATAATTTCAAGTAACAGAAAGAATGCTAAATTTTAATAAGTTTGAAAGATGCAAAAATAACTTAGTTTGGAAATTCTTTTTGGAATATCAACTGATAAGATACCTGTTATGATTGGTGAAGTAAAATGGCCTGTGAAATTACTGAGCGATAAAATAGAATCCAACACACAACAACACTAATAATTGCTGCCAAAGAGATGATTTAATTAAAATCCACTGAGTAATCAACAAAATCTATGAGCCCAAGTATTACCGATGAATCCTGTTATGCAAGTAATCTCATAAACAGTGAATTACATTCGATCACATGTAGTTTCGCATTGACAATTTAAGGAGTTACTAAAAGAATTAGATTGTGAATATGGTGATGTAGTATACCACAGTCGTGTCAAATGGGTTGAGTCTCGTGGAAGATGTTTACAGCTATTTTATGAGTTACGACAAGAAATTGACTTGTTTATGAATGGCAAGCAAATACCAGCCGCAGAACTTTTTCGTAGTTATCAGAAAAAAAAGAAGAAAAAAAAACCATTATTACACGAAAAAGAAAAGTTAATAATTGATACAGAAAGAAATTATTGTTCTTTGAACCTCAATTGAAAAATAATAACATCCAACACTTTCCATTGTGATGAATTTAAAAATTCAAAATGTATTAGTAACATTAATTATGCAAAAGAAATACGCAAAATTACAGACATTTCCCTTTCATGTCGATGTTCAGTTGGTCCCAAAATATCTTCCAATGGAACTGATTGACTTACAGCGCAATAATGAATTAAAGCACATTTTTGGAACATTAGAATGCAAAATAGGTTTTTATGACACTAGTCACAAAAGAAAACTTTTTCCAATTTGAAATATCTAGCACGAAAATTTCGAGCACTTTTGGTTTAACTTACATATGCGAACAGTTTTTTTTAAGGTATGTGACTACCTTCGGAGCACTTTTTTTTTTATATATATAAATTTTCAACTAAATAAACACTTTTTTATTTGAAATGGGGCATAAAACTAGGAATACAAGTACAATGTCCACAAAATTAAAAATAATTTTGGATAAAATGGAAATTTTGAGTGAAATTTTAGTGAAAAATTGCAGTTCTGGTAAGGGATGTATTGAAAATTCTAATTAATATATTTGAATAACATTTATACAGTACATAAATAACATCTTCATCTATACTTGGAACTATACGATTTGTAATACTTTTGAAAGTTTTTGAAATATGTCATTTTTTATGCAAGAACTCAATTTTTTACAAGAAACTAATGTTTTATTTTCTCACAAAAAGTGCAATAAAATGCATAAATATACACACAGAGATTAGATAATAGTAGACTGCAGATAAAACTAAATAAAACATTTTCTTAAAATTTCAATTCAATATCTTAGAAAGAAAACCTTTAGTGCACTTTACCGTGAAGCAAGAAATTGAAAAACATAGTTTTACAGAAAATGCATTTAAAGATTTTAATACAGTATAAAATTTTTTCTACCAATTGTACATTTTTTAAACTCACCATATTTATAGGTCGATATCTCTTTAACTTCATGTTTAACTAATTTGTACTTTTTAAAAAAAAAAAATATCAATTATAAGGCTTTAAGATATCTTAGGTAAAAATAATTAAAATTGAATTTTTAAAAATAAACTGTTAAATATATATAAATATAAAGCTTCAAACTTTTGGAAGGCATGAATGTCCACTAATACGTTTTTAAGAAACAAATTTGAGAGAAAGCATTTTCGGAATATGCACGTGAATAAAGATTTTTCCTGGTATGGGTAAGAAAATGTCTTTTTATATTACACAATTTCGATAGAAAGCAATATTGTGGATATTTCGCACACTTGACACTTTTCTTGAATGGTATGAATGAACAAATGTCATCATAATTTATAAATCCGATCAAAAAGGCAAGCAGCATATTTAAAAGATATGATATAATTAAGAGAAATTATGTCTCCTAGATTTATAAATGTAAATGTACATTAAAAGAAATAGTTTCAGAGAAATTCTTTTAAAATATTTCACGAACATGAAGTTTTTCCTTGGCATGAATAAGTAAATGCTTCTTTAAGTAACTACTTTAAGATAAAACCTTGTTGCATACTTCACAAACATGAGGCTTTTCTTTGGAATGAATAAGTAAATACACCTTCACTACAAGAGAAAGCCTTCTTGCATATTTCACAAACATGAGGATTTTTTATGGTATGAATATGTACATGAATCTTTAAATGACCAATTTGAGAGGAAGCCTTATAGCATATGTTACAAATGAAGCTTTTCCTTGGAATGAATACGTAAATGTTTCCTTAAGGAACCACTTTCACAGAAAGCCTTGTAGCATATATCACAAACATGAGGCTTTTCCATCGTATGAATACGTAAATGTTTTTTCAAATGACTACTTGTAGAGAAAGCCTTGTTGCATATTTCACAAACATAAGGCTTTTTCTTGGTATGAATACGGAAATGTACCATTAAATTACCCCTAAGAGAGAACGCCTTGTTGCATATTTGACAAACATGAGGCTTTTCCATGGAATGAATACATAAATGTATCTTTAATGAACTACTTTCAGAGAAAGCCTTGTTGCATATTTCACAAACATGAGGCTTTTCCTTCGTATGAATACGTAAATGTCTTTTCAAATGACTACTCGTAGAGAAAGCCTTGTTGCATATCTCACAAACATGAGGCATTTCTTTGGTATGAATACGTAAGTGCATTATTAAATGATTACTACGAGAGAAAGCTTTGTTGCATATTTCACAAACATGAGGCTTTTCCTTGGTATGAATACGTAAATGTGTATTTAAATCACCTCTTCGGGAGAAAGCCTTGTTGCATATTTCACAAACATGAGGCTTTTCGTTGGTATGAATACGTAAATGTTTTCTTAAATTACCCATTTCAGAGAAATCTTTGTTGCATACTTCACAAACATGAGGCTTTTCCTTGATATGAATACGTAAATGTGAACTTGAATGACTACTGAGATTGAAATCCTTGTTGCATATTTGACGAACTTCAGGCTTTTCACCGGGCAGATTACTCAAATGATGTTTTAAGATATCATTTCGAGAGGTAAGCATCTTGTTAGTTTATAACTTTAGAACTTTCAGGTGAGATAACATAAATCCATAATTAATTTTATCGACATGAATAAGGTACATTCTTTTTGTGGAGAGCTGTTTGAAATTATAAAATTTTTTTATGAGCTGAAGGCAGTACTGAAATCTAGTTGTTTTTTAAATTAATGCACTAAACAAGGTATAATCCTACTATTTTCAGTTCAGTTTGCAGAAAATATTTTAAAGAGTATTCAATGATTGCAAAATTGCAGGAACATGCAAATTTTTAACTAAAACTGAATTATCTACTGCAATTTAAATGAAACCTAAAAGTCTTCGGACCAACTTATGTTCCATAAAATAATAAGCTTGCATTTAATGATAAATAGCATGCTGTCCTTTTTATAATTGGTGAATGATTGTTTTTAAGTCATCCCTTCCTTAAGTTCCCTTCAAAAAGAGCAATATTTTGGTGATGAGGCACATTAAACATAGAAAGCTTTACCAAAACACTCCATATTTATGTATAGTTCATCTTTTTTTTCTACAAGATTTTATAATTGTTCTCACATACATCTTGGATTTTTTCTACGCCTTTATTTTTCTTCCTTTTGTTGGTTTGATTCTGGAAATCCAAACTTGTCAAATTTTCCTATTCCTCTGAAAATAAAAATTGCCGTCAATATCAATATTAAAATTATGAAAAAACATACTACAACTAGAATATATAGTTAAAGCAGAATAACTGCATCACAGTTTTCGATTTATGGAAAAGCAATACCTCTTTCGACATTCTTTATGGTACTATACTATTCAAAACATTCATTAACATTTTAAATTTTCCAATGCAAATGCTTACTTAAAATTAGCGAGAACAATATTTTATGCACACTGATTTCACAGTATATCCTGCTACATTTGACAGACTGAAATGATTTCCATTCACAGGATTATTTCATTTGCCTTGTCCCTTTCCAAAAAAGGCAATTAACTGAAATTTTCTTAACTGCAAATTGTTTTACCTAAACATTACAGGATTGAATAATACTGAAAATGCACCAATCTGCTTGAAATATAGTTCTATCTTGTTTTGAAATTTAAAATAAAGCAAATACATAGCAATTTGTAAAATGTGTCATCTACACTATTAAAATACGAAGGTAAACAAACATATACGACCGAATAACCGTACGAGTAGGTATATCTTCTCACGATGTGCAGGACGCAGAAACTCGCCGAAGGTACCAAAAGCTCCGGAATGATCCGAGGAATCCCTTTTGACCATTTATACTCCAATATTCCAATTAATTAAAAAGATATTAATTAAAAACCTTAAAACGCGTAATTGTTGCCATTTTTTCCCGCCTGGCGGCGAATTTCCGAATTTTCCACCTGTTTTTTTTTCCAGACGTTTTTAAAACACGATCTAATTTTTTTCTTATGAGACCCAAACAAAAAATAATTACAGAATTGGAAAGATCATTTACTTCACCACGATACGGTATAATTTATTTTACAAAAAAAATTATATTTTCTATTTTTTACGATTTTTTATAAAATGAGTCAAAATCGATACGTTTTTATGAAAATAAGTTCTAAATCATTCCGCTTGCATTTTCTTTTGCGTTAATGAAAATATATTTAACCCTAAAAAAGTTCATGCTTTTCTCTTTTAGAATCAGTGATTTAAAAAATTAAATGTAAAAAACTTTTTTTAACGATTTTTCAAAAAAATACTTAAAATTTTATT
>BMAV01008304.1:77055-100974 GCA_019973955.1 Trichonephila inaurata madagascariensis
GACAACTCAATTTGAATCCGACCAGAAAATTATACCGAAAACCAACATCTCATTAACACCAAGAACTGAATGTATAATACCCAGTTTAGTACCAGAAAATAGGAAATTCCGATTCGGCCTAATTGACTATAATGACTCAGACATTTCAAAAGCAGTAGTACTGATAGCTTCTTCGGTTGTAGACCTCTCGATGTCGGTCGTCGCAGTGAGAGTGGCTAACATCAGTGATAAGACGAGGACTATCCAGGAAGGAGAGGTAATAGCAGCCTGTGCTCCTGTCACTTGTGTAGACCGAAAGTGCAATAGCCAAGACCTTTCTTCAGAAGATGTAGTCAAGCATTTACTACAAAATACTGACTTAGACGATAAACAAACATGTGCTGCAGGAGAGCTGATTAATGAATTCCAAAGCCTATTTTCAAGAACATCTGAGGACTTTGGAGGAACTAGACTAACGCAACACCGAATTGATACGGGAGAGAGTTCTCCTATTAAGCAACACCCCCGACGACTACCGTTTGCTAAACGGGAAGAAGTCCAAAAACTCATTAAGGACATGGAAAGTAATGATGTCATTGATTATCGTCTTGGTCAAAAAGAAAGATGGCTCTACCAGATTTTGTGTGGACTATCGTCGGTTGAATGACGTCACCAAGAAGGGCAGCTACCATCTGCCAAGAATAGCTGACACGCTTGCCGGCAATATCTGGTTTTCTACCCTAGATCTCAAGAGTGGGTATTGGCAGGTAGAAATCCACCCTGACAATAAAGAGAAGACTGCCTTCACCGCGGGACAAGGGCTATGGCAATTTAAGGTTATGCCTTTGGGCTTGTGCAATGCACCTGCAACATTCGAGCGCCTTATGGAAACAGTCCTTGGAGGACTTTCATACGAGGCCTGCCTGGTGTACCTTGATGACATCATCATCGTGGGGAGATCCTTCGAAGAGCATCTAAAAAATATCAGACGTGTGCTACAAAAGCTGAAGGAAGCTAACCTGAAGTTAAGTCCATCCAAGTGCCACCTGTTCCGGTGTGAAGTCACTTATCTCGGGCATATCATTTTGGCGGAAGGTGTTCGAACAGACCCGGATAAGATCTTGGCTGTGAAAGACTGGAACTGCCCGACGGATGTGCACCAGCTTCGGGAGTTTCTTGGGCTTATGCACGTATTACCGGAAGTTCGTGAAAGATTTCTCAACAATCGCCAGACCACTTAATAAGCTGACCGAGGTCAAACAGAAATTCATCTGGACGGATGATTGTAGCAACGCTTTTAACAAGCTTCAGGGAGCACTAATATCTGCTCTAGTCATGGCATATCCTGAAATTGGGAGATAATTTATTCTGGATACAGATGCAAGTCATGAAAGCATCAGAGCTGTGTTGTCCCAAGAAATAGAAGAGCAGGAGCGTGCCATGGCCTATTTTAGTAAGTGTCGGTCCAGACCAGAAAGAAATTGCGTAACCAGAAAGGAACTGCTTGCTATCGTAAAAACCGTGGAGCACTTCTATCCATACCTCTACTTTCGGCTGTTCTTGCTGCAAACAGATCATGGCTCATTGACCTGGCTAGTGAATTTTAAAAACCAGAAGGCCAAATAGCCAGGTGGATACAAAGGCTACAGGAATATGACGTAGAAATTCGCCACAGAAGAGGATCAGCACATGGAAATGCAGACGCCCTTTCGAGAAGACCCTGTCCTGAGAGCGCAAATACTGCTCAAGAGTCGAAGAGAAATTCGGCGTAATAGATCCAATAGTCCGCCAAGTTACAACATCATCAACATCGGAATTCGTCCCGTGGAATGATGAGTGCCAGAAAAGATCAACTGGCTGATTCTGAGATAAAACCAATAATAGAATTCAAAGAGTCATCTGATGAAAAGCCCAGCTGGCA
The DNA here is from genome assembly GCA_019973955.1 of Trichonephila inaurata madagascariensis. NCBI lineage: Eukaryota > Metazoa > Arthropoda > Arachnida > Araneae > Nephilidae > Trichonephila > Trichonephila inaurata. Next base: position 78,956 of record BMAV01008304.1, read on the forward strand.
AGACATTGCTTCTTTCCATCCTACAACGAAGCGTTACTGGGCTCTTTGGGACTCTCCATCTGAGAAATGGTGTTTTATATAGAAAATGGGAGTCTCACGACGGAAAAGCTTTCAGATGGCAATTAATACTCCCAAAGACAAGAATATCGACAGTCCTTAACGAACTCCATGGCAGTCAAACTGAAGGTCATTTTGGCGTTATGAAGACCTTACAAACAGTTCGTGAGCGCTTCTACTGGAACAATGTGTGGAGTCACGTGGAGAAGTGGTGTCGCACATGTGATCCCTGTGCCGCACGCAAACGTCCCAGAAAACGTACTAGAGGAAGAATGCAGTTGTATAATGTGGGGGCGCTTTTTGAACGAATAGCTTTTGACATCCTAGGCCCACTTCCGAGATCATCGAATGGCAACAACAACATCCTGGTTGCCATTCACTACTTCACTAAGCAATCTGAAACCTATCCTATATCCGACCAAGAGGCCCCGACTGTTGCAGAGGCTCTAGTTCAACACTGGATCTCAAGATACGAGTTCCTTTATAACTACATTCTGATAAAGGGAGAAACTTTGATTCTGCAATTTGCAAGAGACTGTGTGAGATACTTGGCATCGATAAAACAGCTTTACATCCTCAGTCTAACGGCATGGTAGAGAGGTTCAATCAGACCATCCTGAACAGCCAACTCCTGCTATCCAGTAATCAATAGGACAGGGACAAGAAACGGCCTTTTTTTCTGCTTGCCTACAGGAGTGCCGTTCACGAGACCACCGGCTATTCCCCATCCCAGACGCTCTTCGGACATGATCTTCATCTACCTGCAGATCTTCTGTTCAGCCGGCCACCAGATGCTCCCTTGGCGCCTGAGGAGTATGTCGAGAATCTCCAGGCACGGATGGAGGAAATGCATCGTCTGGTCAGGGATAGAATCGGCATAGCTTCAGGGAACACGAAGACCAGATACGATGCAAGAGCAACCGGACACAACTGCCACGAAGGTGACAAAGTGTGGTTATGGAATCCGAAACGTCGCAAAGAACTCTCTCCGAAGCTGCAGACCAACTGGGAATATCCTTACACAGTCCTAAAAAGACTGAATGACGTTGCAGTTCGGATACAGAAATCAGCACACTCAAAACCGAAGGTAATACATTACAATAGGCTGGCCCCTTATCTTGGCCAAGATATATAAGATCCTGAAGTTCAGACCATGGTCACTAATTATTTTGTAAATAATATAAATTATTTATCTTTTGTAATTCCTAAGTTTATTATAGCGTTGTAATTTATGTTTGCATTTGTTCATGTATTTTGAATTTATTTGCTTTGTATGCGCTGTCGAGCATTTATTACTTTACATTTGATTATTATGAGAATAGTTATGTCTGTAAATAGAGGCATCTTACTCAGGGATTATACTGCCCGGGACGTGCAGTCCTTGAGGTGAGGGCAGTGTTACGAATTTTGTGTGAAATAGAGTAAATAGTTTGTATTTGGATGTGTAATGCCTTTATCTTCCTCTAAATTAGATCTAATTTACCTTAAAATTGTAATATCCACAGACAAACACCGTAACTTACGTTACAATGGTGATTCAATGGGAACTTGGCGATAGAGCCAAGTTGGCGTCATTTTTGGCGACCATTTTCGCCGAGTTCGGGAGCCTCTGGAGTCTTCTAGAAATTAGTAGAGAAGTCCACTAATTTCAAGACGCGGGTCTTTCTCGAATTTTCCACGGGGAGCATAAAAGAGAGATGTTCGCCGAAAGTGAGTCATGCTACACAAAGTGTCTAAAATTCCCTCTTTCAAAAAAAGGAAACTCCCTTTTTTATAATAACGCTAAGAAAAATTTCGATAGTAAAAATACCATCGAAAGAATTTCCTTCGCTGATGCACTCACAGGCAACCCTTCAAAAATTAATTTCCCAGCGCTAAATAATGTATCTAAGGAAAGACAAAGTCAGCCCCAGATCATTCCTGATAAGGACAATAATGCAAGTGACATACAAAATTTAATAGAACTATTCAAAATCATCTCAAATCTTGTAAAGAAATTTCCAAAGTTAATAGAAATTCTTCCCCCACACTTAAAGCCACTACTCATTTCAAGCAACACGCTTTCTTAATTTTAGAATCCCTTTTAGAAAGTTAATTTTTATTAACTTCTAAATATTTTTAAATAAATTTTCTATATTTTTTTTCTTTTTAATTTCAATATTTCTTATAATTGCACTTGTGCTTGCCTTTATCTCAATAGTTAAAATTTTTTCTACCAAGTCGATATGGTGCATTAGAACAACAGCTCTCTCATCCAATAGCAACCCTTCTACTGCAAGTCGCCGAAACCAAGTCCGTCTGATTGCTTCGCATTGGTTCCTGCCTTCATTTGCCACGCCTATCTCCCACAAAGACTGCAATACCAAGCCCAGTCTAGTCCCAGATATGGAACGGAGGAGTCTGCCAAGATTCCAGCTTCCAGTCAAGTCTAAGTCTAAACGCCGAAAGTTAGTCAGACTGGTTTTGACTAACGATCAGTTACTATTGCTCTGATTGTTGAAGCGATTAGTGATTACTTCGGCTGTTGAACGAATGATTGCTTGTGAATAATCTTTTATATACGAGTATGTTGCACACCAATAATTGAGTCTGAGTGCTATTGAAGGTGTGAAGACCTTTTGAAATTTATTTTGTGAATATTGCTGCTGAATCCTGTATTTATAAAGGATTGGATTTTTTACAATAGATTCTAATCGCTCTTTACGAACTGTCTTGTTCTTTGCGACTGATTGGCATAAAATCCTCGAAACCCAGATCAACGTAACAATAGAATAAAAAGAGGTAAAAGAAAAGAGTAAGAGGCAAATGATATAACTTTTATTAAAATTATTGAATTATGTTACAACTTTAAAGACATCCAAAATTAAGTAAATAAAATATTTTATATTTAGCCTGAACAATAAAAGAAACATACCTTATATAAACTTATTATAAAAAATAATAATTTTAAAGAATGCCCAGCTTTACTTACAATTAAGGATATAAATAATTGTCTAACACATAACTTCAATATTGTTACGAATTTTGTGTAAATAATTTGTATTTGAGTGTTTAATGCATTTATATTACTCTATGTTATATTTATTTCATGTTAAAATTGTGCTACTCACAAGCTATGCCGCCCCTTACGTTATAATGGTGATTCAATGAGAACTTGGCGAAATCTTGGCGGTAGAGCCAAGTTGGCATCATTTTTGGCGGCCAATTTGGCGTCATTGGCGACCATGTTCGCGAGTTCGGAACCCTCGGGAAACTTCTAGAAAGTAGTGGATCTCTCCACTAGTGTCACGTTCAATGACACGAGCGGTTATATTTCTGGAAGTTTCTGTCGCGCCTATAAATAAAGGCACACCGCCTGTTACACGAAATGCCCCAGTTTCCCTAAACCCAAAAATGGTGCCCCCTAATAAATCGCAATAGGAAAACTTTCTCCAGTAATAATGTTGTCGAAGGAATTTCCTTCGCCAACGTCGTTTCTGGTATTTCTAATAATAATAATGACCCCCAACCCTCTACTGACAATAGCAAAATTTCGGAAAGACAAAGTCCTCCTCAAGCTACCCCCGCCACGGTAATTGATAATAATAATAGTTCCTCTGATGTACAAGATATTTTAGCCCTCTTTAAAATCGTATCTAACATTTTTAAGCAATACCCTAAGTTAAAACAAATTCTACCTACTCTTAAGAAAACCAAAGACGTTAAAGAACAAGCTTTAATGCTCATGGAAGCATTACTTGATTAAGATTTCTAATTAATTTATTTTCTAATTTTAAATTTAAACTTAAATATAATGTCAATAGCTTAATTTTTCTTCCTTTAACGATCAGGCAATTTCATCTTAAAGTCCAATAGCTCACTAGCCAATAGGAATCACCACAGCTCTATCCGCCGAGACCTGCTTACTCGCCATTCGCTCTCTGCTCTAGTGGCCACACCTGCTCAACCCCCCAAACCATGAACGCAACACAAGGCCCATTCAGTTCCCGATATGGGACGGAGGAGTCTGACAAGATTCCAGCACCCAGTCAAGCGTCAAAGCGTCGTACGGCGATCAGTCTGGATTAAACCAGCGAGTAGTGAGGATTGTTTTGACAAGCGATTAGCTCGGCCGTGCTTGTGAATAATCTTTACTTACGTGTATTTTTAAACGCTGATTATTGTGTTTGATTGCTGTTGAAGGTGTGAAGACCTTCGGATATTTACTCAGTGAATATTGCTGCTGAATGCTGTATTTAAAGGATTGGATTTTTGATAATAAATTCACATCGCTCTTAAAGAACTGTTTATTTTCTTTGTGATTGTTTTCCATAAAATCCTCGGATCTACGTAACACTATAAAAGAAAATGTTAAATGTACTACTGAATATTGTACTATACTTTTCATGAATAAATCTCATAATATTAACATTTTACAAAATTATTGAATGAATATGTTCAACACTTTCAAATTCGAAATGTTAATATTTAAAGGCTTTTAATTACAATAGAAATAAGTAGATCTTTCTTAAAATAAAACTCATATTTTTAAAATGAAACTAATGACTTGCAAAATAATATTTTCAACTGTAACTAATTACTCTAAATTTAAAAGTGAACATCATAAACATATTATCATAAGCGATTCCAATCTTACAAACATAAAAATTCAAGAGATATTATGAATAAAAAGGTACAGGTTTTAGATTAATAATTTTTAATAATAATGCTATTAAAATCTAAGTTATGAAACCTATTGAAATATTTATAACAAAAATTGTTTAAAACTAAACATTTCCCATTAGAATTTCAAGGATTAATTTTAAGAGCCATACATTTTCCTTCACTAAATAGGATTTTTGACCCGATTATACTATACATTTTTTTCTACACAATATCTCTAAATATGAAAGATTTACTTCAATTCAGTGTTCATACTTCCTTTTCTCTTTTCCAACAAACAACTAAGGCATCATCCATATTTTAAACTCTTAATCTGCAAAGATGTATATTCCCACAAATAATAAATAAAATAATAAACTCTGCACTGTAAAAGGGTTAATATATTTATAATGGCTCACCAAAATTCTTCAAAAAGGGAATCTCAGACTTTGCTATAAAAAGATATACTTACAAAATATCTGAATAATATTTTGATTCTGTTATTGTGTAAAGTATTTATCAAATAATTAGACATTTTATTAATATGAAAACTATTTAACCTATAAAGCACAAGAATACTGCCGGTAATGTCATTGCTTTGATGCAATTTGAGATTTTGTTTATAATGCCTAACTTTTTAAATTGACTTTTTTCACACAAATATTCGATAGTCTATAATGGTGTTTCATATTTTGCCAAAAATTAAATCAGATACAATCAAAGTGTTAAATTTATTATAATATTGATTAATGGATACACAAAGAAAATTTTTGCCCCTAATTAATAAAAACTATTATTGTATTGTAGGATACATGTGAGAAAAAACACATAAGATGTAATGAAAATTCATACTAATAATAAAAGTCTTAATTCAAAGCAAACACATTTCAAAATAATTAATTCTCTGATCAATTTCTGCAGCATAATACTTAATCTTAAGTAATTTACTTTATAAAAACTAAGATATATAATACAAAATATCTCTAAAGCTTGAAAAACTTTGGTACATAAAAAAAACTGTTATATTTCACAAAAATCTTTCTGAAAAAAATTACACAGAATTATATTTATAGAAAATTTTTTTCACCTAAGAACTCTAATAATGTACATTTATTTGATATTATATTCTGGTAGTTTAAGATTAAAAAAAAGTAAATTAAAGTAAATAATAAAGATTGTAAGATAAATTATTAAGCCTGTGTTCTTAATAAAAACAATATATATATATAAGTATAATAAAGGGATATGTTGCATCAAAAAGGAGAGACTTTAATATACATTTTGCAATTATATTTACACAATTTTTTTTCTTAAAGCATAAGAGTGAATTATTACAGCTTTGTATAAATTCAATAATAATTCCACACATTTCAAATATATGCTCAATTTATGCATTGTTACTGAAAAAAATTCATACCACAAATTTTTATTGTAATAAATTCATTATTAGATTTATTTGAACGTTATTCACCAACATTCTAACCAAATAAAACCACTGGTTCCATCCAATTTTCAGACAGATTTGTCTTTGTTCATTTTAACATATAGTTTTTACTTGCTTGCATCCCTTGAAATATAGAAATTAAGAGTCATGCCCTAGTGAAAAAAAAAAGTCACTATTTTTAAGAACCTTATATAATTTGATTCTTTCTGAATGTCAATTTTTAATTTGAATTAGGACAGTTTATGTTTTCTCATCTACCAATGGATAAAAACTATTTGATTTACTCAAAATTAAAGTGCACTTATACACATTTAATATTTTTCTTCTTTGAGAATTATATATTTTTTCAAAAACATAAATTAATGCTGCCAGATAATAAGATTTGTAAGACTTTGATGAAACATGAAATGATATTTCAAATGAATAAAACAAAGCTGAAGTCAATCAAGGATAAGGGCAGTAAATTCCAATTTAAACACAGTAAAATTCAGATAATAACTTTTCTCTTAATTTTTTTATATAAAACTTGTATTTTCTGACACTTATATATACGAATAAACTTAAAAAGGAAATAAATGAACAAAAGCCAACATGCATCATATTGCTTAAGTCTGCTTTTAACACTAATGAACTCATTAAAAAAAAAACTGTTCTAAGCAAAGTTTTGCAAACAGTTCATGCCACAAAAAAAAAATATATTAATTTTTCAGATATGACTGGTGATAAAATTTTGAAAAGTTGTTAGATGATATACCTTACTCTACAGTAACTAATAATGTACTCTTAAGTGATTAATAATTTAATAAACCTAAATAAAATTCTTTAATTACATATAATATTTCACGGTGGAAATCAGCAGAGTGCCAAACTTTTCATGTTAATCTATGATAAAATTTTAATTATTTTTCTATTGAGTAGTATGAAAAGACAAACTGAAATAAAGTTACAGATTTTTTTCTACTACAGGCATTACTCATTTTAATTTAATTCATGTATTAGTATAATTAAGGTAAAAACCTTTTCGAACTTTTAAACTTATCAAAGGATGGAAAGTTTTTTTCTTTTGTAGTTAATAATGTGTAATAACATACATATTTTATTTTACCATTCAACTTTTAAGTTCCATAAAAATGTTCAATTTTATTATTCATTAATACACTTCAAGCCTATGAAATCTTTGTGTGTCTTAAGTAAGCATTAACTAATTTATCTCAAAGAAGATTTGATAGTAGTTATGTATTATACTCTTGACAAATTTTTTCAAATAAAAATCATGATATGTAGCCAACTGTGGAAAACCATTTTCTATGCTTTTGTGAAAATAATAATAACTATAACTGTGTTTGACAATGTTTTTTTACTTAGCAAATTTAGTCAACGGTAGTATAGGAAAATACCAATTTTCCTTTGTTCCATTTTTTTCTTTTAAAACCAATAAAAATGTGTGTACTTTTTACAATAAATAAAATCAATCACTTTTATTACTGCATTTATGATGGTATCTACTGAAAAACGATACATTTAAGGGTTTTCTGTATATCATCTAAGATTAATATTCTCATTCATTTATCAGTTATCATTCGCAGAGCTTAAGAAAACTTAATTAAAAGAAATTAAAATAATAGCATACCCCATGAAAGTTTTGCTTGTTCAATATTACGTATCATCTTTCACAGCTATCCAACTACAGTGATTCTTCGGAAAGAAATCTCAGCACTTAAGTATTATAAAATTAACAGATCTCCTAAAATTAAAACACATCACCAAATTCCACAATATACAGCCTGTAGTGGAAGCTGTTCCTATGCATATTCCAACATGGGAATAATAACAATGTGAGCATTTGGTGACACATTTTGCACAGGAGATGTCTTTTCATTTGGCAAAATACATAATTCAAAAATCATTGGTTGACAGTATAATATATCAGTAGTGAAGTCTCTTTTCATGAATAGACTTGGAACATAATCCAGACCTTAAAATGCCAATTTCTTTTGAAGCAGAAACCTTTCATGTCAAGAATATTTACAAACAATCATTATGAGAAAAAGATGCAATTTTCATTATTATCTCTGATATGTTGTTATCTATTACAGGAGAATATTTTTTTACATCTAGTATAAGGATGTGATATAACAGAGGAAAAAACATGTCAGATTCCTCCATTTTGAGAGGCTATATTGTTTTATCTTCATCATCTCTATAAAAGGAATGTTTCTCTTGCTTCCCTTAGCTAAATATTGATTCAATATTTAAAAAAATAAATAGTATTCTGTTTAAGGATAAGACAAAATTATGTGTTATCAAAGTTGTGATGTGCATTATTCTTGTGGTTTATGAAAAGTTTTGGAAAAAAACAATTTTAAATACTTTCTTGAAAACAAAGAACTCAAATGAATAAAACAAAAATTCTTCACATTTGAAATATACTTTTAAGGTGATTTTCTTTTGACAGTGATACACAATACATGCATTAATAAAAGGTACTTACTGTTACAGTTGCAACAAATTTTTCGTGATTTACCTACTACTTTCAAATAGAGCAGAAAGCCCTCGTGTAGCTGAACAGTGCGACGTTAATATTCAATCAATCAATCAATCAATCAAATAGAGCAGAACGTTAAAGTGCGAGTGGTTTTTCAGTTGCTCTCGCCGGTTGAATTTCTCTTCGGTGCGCTTAAAGAAAAAGCGGTTGCTTTGCATTGGTAGAAGGGGAAAGATTAGATTATTCTAGGTTGCCTGGTTTGGCGTTATAGCATTTTTCTATGTCATAGTGTTTCATTGAAATACAAGGCCTGATCTACGTTTAGGCTAAATGGGCTGTAGCTCAGGGCCCCTGGGTTCTAGGGGCCCCAGTACCCCGTTGAAGAAAACAAACAGAAAAAAATACTTACAATCAAAATAGTAATAAAATAAACCAGTGAAAAATACAAATTAAAAATAAAATATTCAAAATACCATATCAAATTTATTTTTATTTTTGAGAACAAGAGCATTTTACTTTTTTTTTTTGTTCTTCCGTCCCAGAACCGAATACGTGGAAATTAATAATTAATAGTCAGAGGCTCTATCATAGATTGGCGCCGACGAGCATCGAGCATTTATACAAACGTGTAAAGCATTCGCCCGTGGGTGATGCCTTACTTCTAATTTATCCTCATGACCTAGGGGTGTGGGAGTGAATGAAGAGCTATGCACATTACCATAATCTTAATATCTCTTTATTAAGATCTTAACTTAAACCCTAAGCAATGATAATATTTATATTTAAACATAGCGGATCTGAGGTGAGAAAACACAATATACGTATTACCAAATAAGCGCAATCTTGACCACTATAATTACTTTACGGCTTACACCTAACCTCTGTTTATACACAGTTCCTAATAATTAGTAGAACAGTCCTACCTCTATATCCTAGGTAGCAGCAACCCTCTCGAATCTTCAATGTAATTTCCTTATCTTGCATGGAATGGTATCCACACCTTGCTTGAACGCACTTTCATGGATAGCTGACACTGGAATATCCACTTGCTTCAGATTACGCGTTTAAACTCAGACTAGCATAATCACTTCCCAAAAGGCCACCCCACGAACGCTAAACGTCTGCTATTTAAAAGGTTCCTAATTTGCATGGTCACGTTTCGCTTCTAGATTTGGTTGGAAAGAATTTGCCTTTCTCGGCCCCAAAGAACCCAAGAGGAAAATTAATAGAAAGCGCGATGAGCCCGTCACAAATGTAGTGGCACTATTTCTGTAGCCATTTATTTTTGTGCAATAATAATTCTAAGTTACAATAATATACTGATTTAGTGCTGTGTCCTGTGCATAATACCTGAAATTAAAAGATCATTAGGAACCTGTTTATTCAAGTTTCAAGTAAAATGTAAGTACCAATACACATTTCTTAATTATTTAAGTAGGAAGATCTTCCAGTTATGATTAAGTATTTTTTGCATTTTCAAAGATTGAAAAACATCAATTTTCCCCATAAATATGTATGTGTTGTCTTAAAATTTGTGACGAGTAACTTAATTACTTCTAAAGGATGGGGAAAAAATAACAATAATTTTATGTGGATTATATATATGGAGATTTCCCGCGAATATTATGGATAAAAGTGAAATGGTCTTGATTTTCGTAATAAATCGTTTTTTTTTTTTTTTAAGTACAGGTAGCAACAGCAAATAATGGATGACAACGAAAAACAATATTTACTATCTGAGTTTATTTTCATAAAAACCCCTTTAAACTGATGGGCCAATAAATAATTTTAATCAGTATTTAGTTTTAGCGAGTACCTAGGTAAAGTACCTAGTTTTAAATAAACTAGGTACTTTATTTTAATTATCTCAAAAATATACTATGTTGTTTTGAAAAAATTTCTTAGAATATTTTTAGTTTATTAAGCACAGTCGGTTGTGTTATCGTAATTTTATTTTATGACCTAAACCTTTACATTTATTGTCATCAATTCCTTAATTAACAATATAAATATGTCTGGCAGAAAATATTAAATTGGTGAGAAAAAACGAAAATTACTGTTAAATCGAGAAAAAGAAAAAATTAAATGTGTCAGAATTTCAACTCTTTTTTACAATGGAACAAAGTAACAAGAATATTACAAACGCAGATGCATTAACAAGCGAAAGGAAAAGGAATTCAGCCAGAAAAAAAAAAAAAACGGAAAAACACAACAAGCAAATATTAAAGATTAAAATATGCAATATCTCGATGATCAGCAGCCTTCTGAAAAAGATATTGTTCAGCCAGAGGACATCATCCCCGACCAAAGAGTGTTTAGAAAATCTTGGATTTGAGTTTGAGAAATACGTTGACGTGGGTTCGTGGCCTAAATCACTAAGTAATAATTTTACATATTATATCCTTTCACATGAAATGAGTTATTTTCAGAATAAAGATCCAAACAATATATGTTCTGTTTCGGTAAGAGAATGCAAAGAACAAAAGAGATCCTTTTTGAATAATCATTTTATTAAAAAACTTAAAAATGGCCAAGTATTAAAAAGATCTTGGCTATGTTATTCAATTAGTATTGGTAGTGTTTTTTGTTTGGCCTGTAAATTTTTTTCTAAAACAAACTTTCAATACACAACCGGCTTTTCTGTTTGGAAATACGCAACAAGTTGTTTAGAAAATCATGAAAATTCTATAGAACATAAAAATTCAATGTGTGTTAGTCTGGTTGACACGAAAAAAAAAGTCTGTTTTAGATAAATAGTTACAGGAGCAGCTAAGAAAAGATACAAAATATTACAACAATGTCCTCAAACGTATTATTGGGATAGTAAAGTATTTGGTTATAAGAGGTTTAGCATTTAGAGGTAGCGAGGAAGTTTTTGGTTCTCCTCATAATGGTAATTTTATGGGTGTCCGGGAACTGCTAGCAGAGTGTGACCCATTCATTCGTAAACATATTAAACAACGAGAATTACGACCAAAATCATTAATATCGTACTTATTAAAAGCAAAATTTGAGCAAAAATTTGAGATCATACAAGCACACACAAATCATTAAAACAATTACAACTCAAATAAATAACCCGATGGTACAAAGTACTATCCAATTGTGATGGATTTAACACCAGGTTTGTCTCACAATGACCAGCTTGCTATTATACTAAGATATTGTTTTGGGGGAAAAGTGTATGAAAGATTAGTAGTCACACTGCTTATATACTTGTTTAATTCTCTACAAGAATTTTTAGAATCAAATGGATAGCTATTGTATAATTGTAGGCTACTATAATTGGCAACGTTGCCAATATGTCTGGTCAATATAATTGTGTGCAAGCTCTTTTAAAAGAAAAAATAAAGTCGCTAATTATGTGCCGTGTGCTGCACATTCTCTTAATCTGGTTAGTGCAGAATCAGTTAAGGTTGCTGCTGAAATCGTGAACTTCTTTGATTTAGTGCAACAAATATGTTTTCTTTTCTGCTTCGACCCATAGGTGGGAGATTCTAAATCGTGAAATTTACCTTAAAAAGTTTAAGTCAGACTAAATGGTCTTGTACTACGATGCTGTTGAAGCTTTAAAAGGTAATTATGGTAATATCATGAATATTCTTAAGACATTTAGTGACAATAAAAATGAGAAAATTGATTTTCGAAAAGAGGCAGTAAATTTATTTAATAAATTAAGAAAACTCGAAACTGCTGTTTTAATTATATTTTGGGAAGAAATTTTAGAAGGATTTAATTCAGTTAACAAAAAATTACACATTTCTGGTTTGGACATCTGTGAAGGGAATTATGTCATTATAAAAACGTTTATAAGCAATGTAAAATAGGAGTCAGATCAAAAACTAAAGGAGTATCAAGACGCAGCCAAAAAAATTAAGTCCTAGTGTAGAAAACAGAATATAATGATGTGAACAAGAGACGGATTATTTCAAAATTTGCAGATAAATCTACAAAAAAGCTGTGTTAGGGACAGAAAAATTTAAAAGATACACGCTTATTGTGTTGCGTTAGATGTGTTAATTCCCTTGATTTAAATAGAGAAGTCAAGTATACGCAGAATATAGTAAGAAATTTAAATTTTTGATGGATTTGCAAGATCAAAGGAAGGAGAACGTCGACCTGGAGAGTGTAAGTGCTATTACTGATGACTATTCAGATGACGTAGAGAGACCAATATTTAGTAAATGAAGGTGTTCAATTCAAAGCTTATCTAAAACAAACTGAGTTAGAGTCCTATACTTGTAGTGAAATGTTCAATTTAATTTTTGAAAAGAAACTTGCTGACGTTTTTCCAAATTTGCATACCATTTTAAAGATTTTTCTAACGCTCCCTATTACTAGCTGTGAAGCGGAGTGTGCTTTCTCTAAAATGTCCTACATAGAAAACAAATATAGGACATCAATGACAAATATACTAGGCTTAACTATTTATCACTTCTTTGTATTAATACGGATCTCACCAAAGACTTAAAATGTGATCAGCAAATAAAAGAATTTGCAGCACAAAAGTGTAGGATTTTTTTTTTTTTTTTTTTTTTTGTAAATTATGTTATTGTTTATAACGTATTTAAATTGTTTGAAATGAAAAAAAAAAAAACCTTTTAAGTTTCGTATATTTTAAATTTTTCCGCACAAATTTTTTTTTGGAAAATGGCAAAAAATCTAAATATTTTGGGAGCCCCCCAGATATAGTTAGCCCAGGGCCCCCAAAAGTCACGGTCCGACCCTGTTAAAATATGAAAATTATCTCCATTTGGGAAATTGTTTTTCTCTCTGGCAGTTTTTTCTTCCATGGCTTCGGTACAGTGCAGGTTTAACGGGAAATCTGTTAAATCGGTAGCAGGGTTTTTCCACAGCTAAATCCTCTTTTCTAGTCAAATGCCGATCGCCAAAGAAGCCAAGAAATCGGTTTGTAGCAAACATAAGCAATGTAATTCTCCTCACGAGAACCATCCGCGTAGTAAAACATTGCTTTTCTGAAATTTTGCTTTGTTTGGAACGTTAATGTGTGATTAGCAAACATTACCAGCAGTAGTTGGAGTATTGGATTTGATTTGAAAAGCGGTTGAACTGATGTGGAAAGCGGGTATACGTAGTATTGCCGGACATAAGAAAATCTTGAGTTTTCGCTGTCTTTTCTTACAGTTGATTAAGAAACTTTGTTACACCTCTAAGAAAGAGGTTTTGATAATTTATTTCCTTTTTTATCTAAATTTTGGTAAGCTGACCAATCTCTTTTTTTTTCCATATTTTTCTTACCTGAAGGAGACTCAAGCTGAGTCACTCCTCATTGCGGATTATGGAATCCGATGAAACAAGCTACAAAATGACTGAAAACTTGAAGGAAGCTGCAGACTAAATATTTTAAATCTGCTCAAACTTCCCAAGAACTAATTCTGCGAATTGGCAATAAAAGATTTTAAGAAAATACAATTTTAACTGAACATACAGAAAAAACAGGGATCATCCCTAAATCGAACCCCCACTTATTACATGCTGAATTAAAGAACAAAATACCTAGGCATGACAATATAACACACATGTACTTCACTTGAAGCGGAAAAATAAAAATTATGGGATTAACAGCGGATCCTGTATGCGCTGTTCAGATAACAGCTATTAACCAAATTTTAAATACTCCGGTAAAAGTGTGACGGGGCTTTTATCGCGATTTCTATTAACTGTCCTCTTGGGATTTCTTTGGGGGCCAGAATGGCAATTCTTTCCAACCAACTCAAGAGGAAAACGAGGAGTAGATAAGTAGTCGTAAAGTGATATGAGATAAAGTCTAGAAGAAGAATGTTAATTCTGGGGAAGCCTTGCCGTGCCGGCGCAGACAAATCAAAAGTAAGTCCGAGACCAACGAAGCATAGCCTAAGCAAGAGCCAGCCAGATTAAAGCTGGAATGGAAGATTTAAGGACCGTAGCTGCGGTATAGGATATAGCGGTAAGCTTGATTAATTAAACTACAAAACGTTTACTATTAAGATAGGCTTTAATCTATAAAGATAGTTTCAGTGATTAATTGTGTTATTTATTGGTAATACGTGTTGCGTCCTCTCATTCTTGATCCTCCTCCTCTTAGATTAATATTGCGTTGTATTGTGTTTAAATTAGGATCTTAATAAACAGATTTTGGTATGAATGAATTTAGTAGCTCTTCGTTCCTTCCCACAGACATAGGTCGCGTGAATAATGGTGAGCGGGTGTCCCCAAGGGTGGGGACACCACAAAAGTCAACATAATATGGGAGAGGTTTACTTCGCGATTCCTACTTTTCGGTATCTCAACTAATGTACATTTGGCAGACGTGGCAACTGAATTAAAAAAACTGATCTTGAAATTGTTGTAGTCAGAAGATTCATCAAATTAAACAGTCGTCAAGAAGCTTCTCCTGTCTTAAATACAATTCTGGGTATTAATATACCAGAATGAGTAAAGCGTTGGTTTTATAATCATAGAATTCAATTATTCATAGACAAACCCCGGCAATGTAGCAATTGCTTTAGTTTCATCACGTTTTTGTTCCAACCCTGTAAGATGCATTAACTGTGTGGAGAATCTTATACTTGACAGTGTATAAATACTTAAAATTGCTTAAACTGTACAGCAGATCATCCGGCAAACTCCTCCGATTGTCCCACTTTTATCAGAAGAAAAAAAAATTCTAGAATTCAAATGTAATCAGCAACATTGGGAGAGGCACGACGTAAATTCAAAGAAACTCACTCCGTAAATTATTCGACAATATTAAAAACAGCAGCCCCAGGACCCAACATACAAGAATTCAAAAAGAAACTAGAAAATATAGTAGGAAATTTTCAAACAGCTCTTAAAAAGCAAGCTGCAGCTATCATGAATTCTATGCAAATAATGATGTAATCAATGTTTAAATACTTGATAAGCATCATAGAAATAAGTAAACAACCATCCTCTCCCAACAGAAGAAAAAAAAGACAAGTTTACTGCAACAGAAATATGATATATCTATTCCAAGTGCATCTCCAATATATGTGGATAATACATATAATAACATTGATATTTGATAACTTTGAAGATCTAAACTGCAGTTTTTAATCGCGAATTTTGAGTTTATTTTTCTTTTCCTAAAAATATTAACATTAATATATAAAACATTAAGGAGTTCGTTAAGTAAAATAGGCAGTGAAATTTGAGTTCTAAATCATGTAACAAGGTAACAAAATTACGTAAATTATATTTGCAAAAAATCTATCCACTAGTTTATATAAATTCATTCTATAAATTGGCACACAAATATTTATTTTAAATTGTATACGCATCAGAACTATGTAAGTCAGTTATGTTTAATTTGCTTAAAATGTATAAAAATAAGTTTTAAAAATGCACTACATAAAATTTATACTATAATTATTTTATTGTGATAAAAAAAACAGCAAAAATGTAATTCAAATCATTACATCCTTAAATGCGTAAATAATACAGTCGAGCCTCCATATTACAAACTCTATATTGCGAATTTTGCTATATAGTGAACTTTTTCCTGAAAATAAGAACATTTCACGGTTTTCTACGTAAAATAACTTCCCAATAGCGAATTGTATTTTCTATATAACGAACTTTTCTGGACCTTTCGTAATAGAGAAAGCTCTTCAAATTGTGAAGGCATTGAGATAAGACCAATTTCTAGGTAGCAATGGATGTCTAGAAAAAGTTAAGAAAAGACACGGAAAAATACGCCTGAAGGGACTTTTGGTGCATTGAAAAGATGTGATATTACGAAATAAAGCAATTTTTCAAACAAAAAAAAAAAAAAAAAAAAAAAAAAACTAAATAAATAAAATCAATAAATAAAATTAACAGATTTTACGAGTAATTAAATTTAAGGACGCTTGTAGTAATGCATGTTTAGGATTTCTAGCTATAAAATAAGCTGCATGCTTAAAATTACATGTATGCTTTAAATTAGAAAATGTTCTTAAAATTCATTAAGAAAATAATTAAATACGGTATGCTCCTCGACATTCTTTTTTCTTTCTTTTTGATGGTTAATTTATGGAAAACCCCCGGGCTGGGCAAGGTCGACTCAGCCTTTCATCCCTTCAGTGGGTCGATAAATGAGTTTCAAGCTTGCTTGGAAACTTAAGGCTGGGGATTTCACGTCAGACTGACCACCTCACTGGAACATCTGCTCATGCACCTCAGGGCCCAAGATCACGTTTACTGAGTTGGGCACTGTAGGCCTTGGACCTCATGGGCTGTTCCGATACTGAGTTAAGTTAATTTATAGAAAATAAGTATTAATTTACAAAAAGGTGTCAATAACTACTTTTTTAATACATAATGTTTATAAATTTATAATTTGTTTTACGTGGTTTATAAAATATATTTAAAGATTAGCCTCTATATAACGAATTTTCTATAAAACGAACTTTTTTCGGGATTTAGCGAGTTCATTAGAGGTTCGACTGTACCTCATTATAAGTACCGGGTGTCCATAATTAAACTTGAAATTTGCGAGCAATCTGTAGCAAAAACTATGCAGCAGAATTGAAAGAAAATTGGTAATGGCAGAATGAAATGTTGGGAATTTTATCGAGGGAAAAAACAATTAATTTAAAAAATCACCACTAGATGGCGTTGTGCAATGTAAACTATTGACATAAGCAAATGTCGCAACTATATAATAATCGTGTGCGCCCACAGCAACCCGCGGGATATAAAAAGGTGAGAGGCGCAGTCACACTCGTTTTCAAAGATCTCGTTGACTCTCCAGGAACGTGCTTTGCAGGAGAAATTATTTTACCAAAACGGAGACTTTGCTACCGAAGCTTTGCGGAAATTTCGGTCTTTCGAAAGGTTAGGAAAAGGTCCCATCATGAGTCAAGGACTAACATACATGATTAGGAAACTTTAAGCAAAGGGAGCATTGGGGATTCAGCCAGGAAGGGGACAAAAGTATGTTGCAGCACAGATAGTGGATGATGTAGCGATGCAAGTGGAGGAAGACAGATCGCAAACCATCGGCAGTACTAGTGTTGCAGCATCTGTTGACAAACATCGTTCCCAAGTTCAAAAGATTCTTTTAAAAGTCTTGCGCTACTATCCCTATAAATTGTCACTAGTGCAGCAGTTCTTACTAGATGATCTGGATAGTAGACCAACTCTCTCCTACGTTGCGGTTTCTTGCTCGAATTGAGCACCAGGGTGAATGTCCATGGAACATTTTGTGAACCGACGAAGTCCATTTTCATCTGGAAAGCGCGGTTAACACGCACAATCGCCGTATTTTGATTGGTACAAACCCACATCAATTCCAAAAATTTTTATTACACTATTTACTTGGTGCAGCTTTAATGCACCTTTCATTGTGGGTCCATTATTTTTCGAAAATCACAGCACTGCAGGGCCTGTGACATGCACTGTAACCAGTCAAGGATACGCTTCATTATTAGAGCAATCCGTTATTCCGGCTCTTCAGGCAAGGTGATGTGATACCACCACAGTATTTATGCAGGATGGTACTCCTCTACACATCGCTCGTTGTGTGAAACAAGTGCTCCGCCGCCATTTCGGTGACGACAAAATCATCAGTCCGCATTTTCCTATAGCTTTGTTTCCTAGATCCCCCGACTTGAATCCTTGCGAATTTCGGCTGTGGGGATACCTCAAGGCCATGGTCTAACACTGATCCCATCATGTCTCTATCCGATCTTCAAGAAAGCATAGAACGCCATGTGCGTAACATTCCTCAGTTCATGCTGCTTTTAACAGTCAAACACGCAATTTTACGCTTTTAGGTGGTAGCAGACAATGGTGGACAGCATATCGAGCATGTTTGTAAACTTTTGTATGTTATTTATATGTTCTCAATAAAGCTATGATATACGCCATCTAGGGGTGGTTTTCGAAACTCGTTTTTTTCCCTTTAGATAAAATTCCCATTATTCAACTCTGCCATTAACCAATTTTCACGCAATCCCACTGTATTGTTTTTGCTACAGGCTGGTCGCAAATTTCAATTTAATTATGGACACCTGATACAAAAAAACAAAACAAAACATTTGAATGTTGCGACATGGCCATCTGTCGATAGCTATGTCTTGGGGTTTCCGCGTAAGTTAGTAGTGTGGGATTATCGGAAGGATATGAGACATTCTATAATTCTTAATATGACTTTTATTAAGAATTTAACTTAAATTACTTAGATATCGAACAAACATATTAAGTGAGAATAAACCAAAGTACGCCGATTTAATTATCTCAGATCGCGCAATTAGATCACTTATCAATATAAATATCTTATATCTGCCTAATCTCGATCTCAATATTATACTAGCGTTCAGAATATAATCCTCCTACCTTGGTTGAATACTCAACGGTTCAATTAACTTCAGATATTCAGGTTAGGCTCGAGTGCAATAGTATGCACCTTGTACGACTGACGGGATCTCCGTGATTCCTTGGTAGGCCGTCTAATTACACTTCCACCTTTTCCGAACTAAGCTTTCTCTAAATTGCCATCCTTGCTCACTAAACTTTCTATCCTTTTAAAGGTTATCTTATTTGCATTTTTGCTTCGTTTTTACTTCTTGGATTTGGGTTGGAAAAGTTTTGCCATTAATCGTGGCCGTCAAAGAACATAGGAGTTATGTTAGAAGAAGAATGCGAGAGATGTCACAATGTGCATAAAAATATTATTAAAATCACATTAGTAATCGCGCTCTTCTTGAAACTATTAGACAAGTCTTTTTAATTAGAAATAGGTTACTAAGTGGAAGCTGTTATTTTTTCTCTATCTGCTTTCTTCTACTCTGCTGGCCACACAAAATGCAATACCAAGGACCAGAGATATCACAGCGAAATTTATTTGGCATGTAACGTGTTGTGCAAATATCAAACGATTAAAATTTTAATGCTACTGAAAATCAGGTGTGGCTTAGAGTCGAAGGGAAAGAAATTTGTTGGTTCGGGTATTTAGAGCAAGTACGGAGGCATATATGTAATTTAAAGTTTATAATACTGATGAAATAAATAATTATTCACTTCTTATTAGTGCTCATTTTAAATTTATTTTAATTTCGTAAAATTTGATATAGATATAAACCCTTTTACACTATTTTTCATTTTTAACAAAAACTTGATGAGAATTTGGTGTGCAGCTTAGATTCGAAAAAAAAACTGTATATATCCGGCACAAATAAAAATTTTTTAAAAGTGTAAGTCGAAATTCTGTAACCAGCAGAGGTGATGTAATAGTCGAGTCGAGTCATGTATTATGCATAATACATATTTTTGATGCATTTAAAAAAGTTATGAGATAGAGTGTTCCTTGGAAAAGTTGGCTTGTCTTGCAACTGTTAGCGTACCTAACATGACCAGTATTACTAAAGGAGCCGCAAGATTAAAAGAAACAAGCAAACATAATGGTAATAATAATTTTAAATACTTCCATTGTGTTATTTTATAGCATGTACTGTTCTTGGGCATGAATTTGGATATTGCACGTTTTAAAATAGTCAGTAAAATTGCAAACTATATTCGAGCATGTAGACTTTAGCATCGTCGATTTGTTTCATTTCTGGAAGACATATAATGTGCATTTATCTCGGTCAACCATATTATACGAAACTTCATTGGATTTCGAGTCATAAAATGTTAAAACGATTTTTTAATTTTCTGGATAAAATCATTATTTTCTTGAAAAAAAATTATGAATATGCTGTATTAAAAGATGAAAGAAGAAAAAAATGAAAAGAGAAAAAGATGCTGAATTAAAAGATGAAAGAAGAAAAAGATGCTAATTATCAACAGAGAAAACCCCTAGCTTTCTCATTTGATCTTACAAGTCAACTTAACTTAAGCTTCAAGGCAAAAATCCTTTTGTTGCAATACTATTTGATATTAACGCTTTTAAGCAAAAATTATTCCAGACAAATTATTACAAATAGAAAGAAAAAACTTATCACTTAAAAAGCTTTCGAATTCTATTGATTCAATCACTTAAATTAAAATTTACAGAATATTCTCACCAAATTAAA
The DNA here is from genome assembly GCA_019973955.1 of Trichonephila inaurata madagascariensis. Classification (NCBI taxonomy): domain Eukaryota; kingdom Metazoa; phylum Arthropoda; class Arachnida; order Araneae; family Nephilidae; genus Trichonephila; species Trichonephila inaurata. Next base: position 99,603 of record BMAV01008304.1, read on the forward strand.
TTGTTAAAAATGGGGAATTCGATCAAATATTTTCTAAATTTTAAATTATACAATTTCATTTTTTAATTTCACCTCTATCTATCGATATTGAAATTGTTGATGAAAACTTGCAAATGGAATTAATTGAAGTCTATCGTGATTCATTGCTGAAGCAAAATTGTTTGGAAGTTGAAACTCTAGATTTTTATACATATTCATCTGTAGATCGGTTTGTTAAAATGTTATCATTTGTTACTCGTATAATGAATTGCCATGTTTGGAAGCATTTATTTAAACGAGAAACTTTTTCTTTAATGAAAAATAACTAAAAATCTGAAAGGTCAAGATTAAATGATCAACATTTATCATTTTTTAGAAATTACATCAGTCAATATGTTCCACCAAGTTTTGATGACTTGCGTTGTGAGAGAAAACAAACGTCTTATAAAATCTTATAAAACAAATATCTTATAAAAGTAAAAAAAAAAAATTTTACTTCGTATTATAACTTTTATTTAAAAAAAAAAAAAAATACAGAACATGTATAGTTTAAAAAATGAAATATTAAATGATTTTATGTGCATGTATAATATATAATACATATTGAGTTTTATAAATACAGAATCTAATCATTCTAACACTCCTGTTTTATTAATTCTTTGAACATTGAAAACACATGCAGCACTCAATATAAAATAATTCATGTGGCCTCTGATATCAAGGGAGTTTGACATGCCTGGTGTAGACACAGCAATATGTAGATTCCGTACCCATTTGCGCGGCAATTCTACAGCACATTTACAAAACTTTCTCTCCCCTCCCCCCATTCAACCAACACTGCATCACCATTTGATTAATTGCACCACCATATTTTACACATCAGCTGGTTTAAAACATTCGAAATTTAATCTTTCCTATTTATAGTTTTCCTTATAAAATAGCTTTGAAAAATTAATGATATAGCACATACTAGAGGTGGGAAGCCTTTTTACCATATGTAGCAATCAAGGAGGAAGAGCATAAGTTGATGTACCTATTGTAACGATTATTATGACACCAGATGATGACGTCGGAGACGGAGAGCGGATGGTGATACTGCCTGAGATAGTAGGGGAGAAGAGTTTCCTAGAATCCATTTCCCCTACGTTCCGAGATAAGACTCCTCTAGAAAAGGACATGCGCGAGGACCGTTTGAGGGTCCCGGCTGCAAGCAGAGAGCAGAAACGTGCTCTGAGTGTATTGATTGATTATTAACGTCGCACTGTTTGGCTACACGAGGGCTTTTGGCGACGGACCACGTAATTTTGAACCATGGTCAAATGACGTGGACGACACCTGAGCTGGCACCCCCCTCTCCTAACTACCACACCACACCAACGGGAGGACGTTTCAG
>BMAV01008304.1:126059-136813 GCA_019973955.1 Trichonephila inaurata madagascariensis
ATATTTATGATAAAAGAGAAGAATTTTATTTCAATATTATATAAGTTACTCATTGGGAGAATAATGTACATGTTTCTATATTCAGAAATATTGTTATTAAGTATATAAAACGCAATAAATTTCTAGTGTTAAAAAAATCAGAAATAATACATAACTGTAAACATTTTATTAAATATTGCTTGAATCAGAAATACCCAATTAATTTTATTAATAGTTATATGAATAAAGCTATTCGAAATAGTAAGGATTAAAAATGCTTAGATTAATAATAGTTTATTACTATAAATTTACATATTTCCTAGTTATAGTTACCTCCATATTTTAATATTAGATAAAATTACTTATTATTATTTAATTCATATATACTCTAGTGTCACTAAAGTTATGGTAATTTGTAACTCTCTTTTTAATTTTTATTTCTATTCTTTTTATACTTTCGTTAAGTGCTACTTTTCAACCATTCACATGCTTTGAATTTGCTTTAGGGTGCAGAATCTGGCAATAACTTATTTATTGCACTCAGATTTAGCGCGGGCTCTGCATCTTTAAGTGCAATTTTTAGGTAAGTTACCTCTATCTTGTAATGGATTTAGATATTCCTATCCATTACGTTCAATAGGTTTTTGCTCAGTATTATTTACATAAAGGGGGAAGGTTAGCTGGCCAAAAAACATATTCAACCCCACTTTTATATAAATTGTTTTATATATTAGCTGTCTTAAGTCAACAATGTTTATAATACTGCAGCATCCAATTTATAATTTTTAATCTCGGTTGCTCATGTGTGATTTTCCAACTGTCTATGTGTTTTTCGAATGTGATTGATGGATGTTTATCTCTTGTTTGTAGAGAATTAGACTATATATATATATATTATTTTATGCTGCTTTGTTGCATGTAAGAATAATTTTAAGTTCTATAGGTGTGTATCTATGTGAACAATTTACCTTTTTTAATTATAATTTTTGCTTTCGAGAGGGAGGGGCGGCAAAACTGCTAGAGCCGGCCCTGATTCCACCACCTGTAAAACAAATCACTCAAAAAATTTACCTATATAGGCGTGAAATCTCACTCCTTACTGTTTCTCTCTCCTTTGTTACAAAGTAATAAACGAGTGTCCCATTTTATACTTTTCCCTCCTCCCTAAGGACTTCAGCCAAAACACATGTTTTCTAGTCCCCTTTGAGAAAGTTAAATACCCCAGAGATATTGACATCATGACATGACGAAGGAGCAAGACCTGGGGTCAACAACCTCTGGTACACATACCACAGTTGGCACGCAGTACAATTCTCAAGGGCACTCTACAAATTTGTCATGGACATTTACGGATGCAAGTTGATAAATTTTTAATGGACTTTATTAGACAAAAATCTTTAGCATCATGGTCATTTACGGAATTAGAAATTAATTTTTTTCGAGCACTTGAGTGAAAACTTACTGAAAATTTTAACAATGATAAGGTTTTAAGATTTCTTAGGAGAAAGTAATTAAAATTGAATTTTGAAAACATTAACTGTTAAATTTACATAAATAAAAAACTTCAAATATTTGGGAGGCATGAATGTGCGCAAATGCGTTTTTAAGTAACAACTTTGAGACAAAAATTTTTCATAAATAGTACATACATATTTTCCTTGGCATGGATTAGTATATATTTTTTATAATACCACTTTGATACAAAGCGATGTAGTATATTTCACACACTTAGCACTTTTCTTGAATGGTATGAATGCGCAAATATCATCGTAATGTATTAATCTGATAAAATGGCAAGCAGCATATGTAAAAGACATGATATGCTTAAGAGAATGATTTAAATTTCTCTGATACCTGTAAGTAAATGTACATTTAAAGAAACAATCTGAGAGAAATTCTTTTAAAATATTTCACAAACATGAGGTTTTCACCTTGGTATGAATAAGTAAATGTCTTTTTAAATGACCACTTTGAGAGAAACCCTTGTTGCATATTTCACAAACATGAGGCCTTTCCTTGGTATGAATACGTAAATGGTTCTTTAAGGAACCACTTTCAGAGAAAGCCTTGTTGCATATTTCACAAGCATGCGGCTTTTTCATGGTATGAATACGAAAATGCCAATTTAAATGGTCTCTTCGAGAGAAAGCCTTTTTGCATATTTCACAAACGTAGGGCTTTTCTTTGGTATGAATACGTAAATGTGAAATTAAATGACCACTTTGAGTAAAAGCTTTATTGCATATTTCACAAACATGAGGCCTTTCCTTGGTATGAATACGTAAATGTCTCTTTAAGTCACTACCTACAGAGAAAGCCTTGTTGCATACTTCACAAACATGAGGCTTTTCCTTGGAATGAATACGTAAGTGTAAATTTAAATCATCGTTACGTGAGAAAGTTTTGCTGCATATTCTACAAACATGAGGCTTTTCACTGGTATGAGTGCGTAAATGTTTTTTTAAATTACTGTTTTGAGAGAAAGCCTTGTTGCATACTTCACAAACATGAGGCTTTTCCTTGGTATGAATACGTAAATGTGAAATCAAATGACCACTTTGAGCAAAAGCCTTGTTGCATACTTCGCAAACATGAGGCTTTTCCTTGGCATGAATACGTAAATGTTTCTTTAAGTCACTACTTTGAGAGAAAGCCTTTTTGCATATTTCACAAACATAAGACTTTTCCTTGGTATGAATACATAAATGTGTATTTAAATCGCCATTTCGTGAGAAAGCATTGTTGCATATTTCACAAACATGAGGTTTTTCTTTGGTATAAATATGTAAATGCATATCTAAACTGCCACTTTGGGGGAAAGCCTTGCTGCATATTTCACAAACATGAGTCTTTTCCTTGCTATGGAATGGTAAATGCGCAGTAGTACGCCCACAGTGATTGAAATCCTTGTTGCATATTTGACACACTTCAGGCTTTTCGTTGGGCAGATTACTCAAGAGATGTTTTAAGATATCATTTCGAGAGGTAGCCATCTTATTAGTTTATAAAATTGGAAATCTCAGGTGAGATCACGTAAATCCTTATTTTATTTTAAGGAACGACAATAGGCGAGGTTGCGTCCTCTTTGAAGAAAGCGGTTAATAATTATATAATTTTGTATGGGAAGAAATACTTTTTTGAATCAAATCTAGCTGTATTTTAAATTAATGCACAAAATGAAATTCAGTTGGATATATCATTCTCTACTGCAATTTAAACAAAATCCAAAAGGTATGTCACATCACCTTTACTACATACTTTCTTAGAGTAAAATTCAAAAGCCACGAACCAACTTATGTTCCATAAAACAATAAGCTTTCAGTGAAATGGCTATTTTTCAGTTTGTAAATGATTGGTTTGAAGTAACAACTCACGAAAAGCGTTATTATTTTTTTTTTTATTATTATTATGAGCCACATTATTTTAACCAAATGTTATTAGCATGAAGTCTGAGACCTTTGAAATAGCATAGACATCTTTTCTCCCATTAGATATCTTAAGAACTTGTAAGGCTTTAATTTCGAAAATTTTTTTTCGAAATACATATGATTAAACTGTGCTTTTCCATTAGACAATTTATACAAAACTGTTTGGAATTTTTTACCTTTTAAGGAAATAAGGCTCATTCAAATGAAAATATATTGACAATTTTTCTATAGCCAATGATGTATTGTCTTATCTGAGAAAGAAAATAGTATTTTGAGATCTAAAAATCTAAATTCCCAAGAAGGAATCTTTTTAAAATCCACATAAGAACCTTCCACGTTAAACATAGAAAACTTTGCTAAAATACTCCACACTTATGTAGTTCATCTTCTTTTCTCTAAAATATTTTATAATTGTTTTCACAGACATCTTGGATTGCTTCTACGCCTCTGATATTGGTTTGATTCTGGAATTCTACACTTGTCTAAACTTTACTAAAACACTCCATATATACATAGTTAACATTCTCTTCCGTAAAAAATCTTATAGTTTTTCTCACAGGCAACTTTTCTACGCATCTGACTTTCTTTCTTATGTTAATTTGACCATGGAATCCTATAGTTGCCGAAATTTTCCAATTCCTCTAAAAATAAAAAGAGCCATCAATATCAATATGGAAAAAACATAGTACAACTAGAATATACTGTTAAACGAAATAGCTACATCACAGTTACCAATCTTTAGAGAAACAATACCTCATCGGACATTCTTTGCTGTACCGTACTATAGCATTCAAAACATTCAATAGCATTTTGAGTTTTCCATAACACATATATTAACTAAAAATTTCACAGAACAATATTTTATGCACACTGATTTCACAGTATATCGTGAGAAACTGATAGACTCATTTCCGTATATTGAATTTTCCCTGTCCCTTTCCAAAAAGCCGATCGACTCTCATTCTCTTAATTACATTTCGTTTCACCTTAACTTGTCAGGATGGGGTAGATGGAAAATGTATCAACCTGCTTTAAAAATAGTTCTATGCTGTTTTGAAATTTAAAATAAAGCAAATGCATAGCAATTTGTAAAAAGTGTCATAAATTATAATAATTGTAATTTTAAAGACATATATATATTTCCAATGTTTATCAAAGTGACAAAATATCTAATTTGTTTATCAGCGATAAAATAGTAATAATAGTAATAAATAGTAATAACGTATTGCACGAAACCAAGTAACTGTGATGCGGATCTGTCATCGCTGGATAAAAGAGGAAACAACGGACCGATCGCATCCACCTCGGTGCACTACTGCCCGTGATAACAGGTGGATTGTGCGCATGGCAGTGATGGATCAAGCAGCCCTATCACGAACCCTAGAACAACAGATTCAGTCTGTTACGCATCATTCAGTGTCCACTCGTACCATTCGACGTCGTTTGTAGCAGAGTGGAATGTTCGCAAGGCGTCCATTGCTTCGTTTACCCTTGACTGGAAATCACAGGCGTTTCCGCCGCCTATGGTGCGATGAACGGAGGACATGGACAACGGAATGGAACGCAATATGTTTACTGACGAATTCCGCTTCTGGCTGCAACATCACGATGGTCGGATTCGAGTTTGGAGACACCATGGTTAAAGGCTGCTGAACTGTGGAGTTACACATCCCCGCACTGGTCCTCCACCCAGTATCATGGTTTGAGGAGGTATTGGATTTCATTGCCACACCCCTCCAGTACGCATTGTCGGTACACTGAATAGCCAGCACTCCATCTCTGAGATATTGGAACCTGTGTGGTCCTCCCATACATTCAGCGCTTGCCAATAGGATAATGCGCAACCACCAGTGGCATGCAATGTTCAAGAGTTCTTCTTTACCCATCAGATAGAATTGCTTCCGTCCTTGGCCTACTTGTTCTCCCTATCTATCACCAATCGAAAACGTGTGGTCCATGCTTGCGCAATGACTGGCCCGGATTACACCGGGCTGCTACACTATATCAACTTAGGCAATATGTGGAAACCGTATGGACTACTGTACCCAAGGGAAACATCCAAACCCTCTTTTACGCAGCACTCAACAATGGCGGCTTGATTAACTACTGATTTTTCATCATCCACACGTCACAAGAAGACTGCAATTTAATCGTTTGATCTTTGCACAACAGATTGGCTGTCAAGTAAATTTCGCTGTGATATTTCTTGTTCTTCTTGGTGTTGCATTTTGTGTAGCCAGCAGTGTATAATAAATTAATTTTTAAATTTATAAATAGATTTACGCATATTATTCACAATAGATGGCACTTCGATTTGTGTGCAACTTTTATTTCTCTTCCTCCTTCTTTCTCTGGAGTGCCAAATTAGTGAGAGGCAAACGGCGTGACGTCATAGGCAGGTATTTTTGAGTTTAAAAATCAAATGACGATCAAGACAAAATGCAGCGTTTGCGAATGAAATGGGTTCATATTTATTTTAAGGTGTCACATACCTTTTTGAAAGGTCGAAAATGATATAAAATCATATACAACTTTCAAGACTTCGCCCGTTGGTTGTGCGATGGACTCGTACGTTCAAGTTTGCGGGTTCAACCTAGCCCAAGTCAGTGGATTTTCCTGATGCAAAAAAATCAACAGCGTCCAGGACGTATGATTATGCGGCATGTTAAAGATCCCTTAAGTGCCTGCTTGGCTTGGATGCAAAATTAAATTCTTACCACAGTTCCGCATAGTCAAGAGTTTAGATGCCTTTCTCTAGGGAGGAAACTAGGTGTCAAAAATACATTGTGGCAATTGATACCCACCTATATGGTTCCCCACTAAAAAGTGATACCAGCTCCCAGGGAATGTATTCAGTTTGCAATGATAGTTACCAATATTTGTAAGTAATTTTTCAGCTCAATGTAGAAAATCTTGTTATCCTTTAAATGACGAAGCATGAAACACTGATTTAAAATTTTTAATAAACTATCAAAAAATTTGAAGTTTAATTTTTAAATTTATAAAAAATAATTGCATTATTCAATTGTAATTTAAAATTGCGTCATGAAAAATTTTAACGGTTTTCAAAATATCATACACGCAATGTGAAAAAATGACGTTTTGAGAAAATTGATGTGAAACATAAAATTCACCATAGTTTTGTACATATATTACTTTTGTTATTCAAATAATAACTAAATTTAAGTTAAAACTAATGTGAAGTTTTCGTAGACTTTCATTAAAATTATTATCTCCCCCCCCCCCTCCAATGGATTGCATTTTAGCAACTTTGCATTTGCAGACACGGAGAGAGTGAAAGCCATTTCAAAAGGAGCACCATCTAGTGGCGGCTTCCGCTACCAAATTGTGACCTTTGAATTTCATTCAATTCAAATTCTCGTTGAATGCTAAACATTGCGGTGATTTAATTTTGCCGAGAGTACCACAGCCAAATTGATACTCAAGGGATCTTTAACATACCACATAATCTTATGACATGCGAGCCTGCCATTTTCGCATGAAGAAAATATACCTACTCTAGCCAAAGCTATCTAGAAGAGAGTAAGCCATGACACTGCAATGACCTGAAAGATGTCACGTGATCAAAGGAGGGAATAAGGATTTGGCTAGAGAAACGATAACATTCACACTTCCATCTTGCATAGTTGATAGATTATCCCACGTGTATTTATATTCATTACTCAGGATAAATTGACTAGATTTTCTGCGAAAAGGATTAATCAGGATTTCTTTATTAACCATAAAGGAAAAGTTATGATATTTGTAATATAGTATAACTTTATTCCTGTCATTGAATTTTTTGTTTTGAGTCTTGAGAACACGATATTATAAACTAACGCATATATGCCAACATCCTTGATTATTTGTAAAAACAGATATTTTGTTTTATAAGAGAAATTAGTGTTTAAATGTGAAATTAGTGTTTTGTTTATTCTGTTAAATTTTAATTAACTTAAAAATATTATTAATAACTTAACCTAAAGCTGCACACATTTCATAATAATGCCTCGTTACTGTTGTGTACCAAATTATTCCTCTAATAAACCGGGGCAGCCGTACGTTTCTGTGTTTCGTTTCCCAAAAGATGAACATTTGTTACAAACTTGGAAAAAGAAAATTCTACGGATATTAAAAATATTAACAATAGTGTAGTGTGCATTAATTTCCCTGAATCTTTCATTGTGAGAAAAGATAAAATTACAGACAAGACTGGTACTGCTATAGAAATACCTAGAGTGTATCCAAAATTATCAGAGAATGCATATCCTTGCATTTTTCCTGGTTGTACATCCTACTTGAATTAAAGAACGCTCGGTGACAATTCAACGAAAGGAAAAAATTAAACAATTAAATGAACAACTGTTAACTAATTTCATTAAGAAAGACGAAATTACCAATTTTGAATGTTTAAAGGAAAATCTGCTAATGCGAGAAAATCCCATATCCGATTTCTTATCTAAAAACAAGTAATATAAAAAAAAATTTTTTTGAAGTCAATTCCTACTTAAATCAACAAAGAAAATTTTATTTTAGTTACTTTTTATTAAATAGTTACAATTAATATAAATATGTATACACATATGACAGAATCACAACATTAAATGGTAATTAATTTTTATTAATTATCATTAAAGTATCGTATTGTCATCCAAAACAATCGTGTACATAATGTCACGTTCCACATAATGTCAAAATATTATCGTCTGCTATCTCTTAAAAGTTAAACATTATTGCAATATTCTCGTTTTGGTATAGTTTGATAGAAGTTTAATGAAAATAAAATGTTTTACGCTGTATTTGGTAGAGAAAAAATTGTTTACATCAAAATTGGAGTTTAAAATTGCGCACCAGACGAAATTTTAAAGCAAATAATATATATACAGTGGGCCACAAAAGTGTTCGTACACTTGCAATTTCTTATAAAATTTCATGTTTTCGACTAATAAAAATTAATATATTGTAATTGTTTTCTGATATCTGTAACCTGTTTTTAATGGAATGACATAATTAATTTTTTAAAAATAGTATAACTATTTTTTTTTTAAAATTAACTATCAAAAAGCTACTAAAAATTACGCCACAAAAGTCTTCGTACACTTAACAAAAATCTCAACTTAGCTTTAAATATTGTATTTCTTTCTTAATTTAGTACTTAGTAGGGTATCTTTTAGTGTCCACAACAGTTTTTAAGCGTCTTGGTATAGATTTAATCAGTTTTTTGTAATTTTTGCATTGATTTTTCACCGTTCTTCTGTGATTATTTTTATTTCACATTATGCGTTTATATGTCGTGTTATCTCTTTTTTTTTACATTAGAATCTCTCCAAATATGTTTTACTGGGCTAAATAAAGTAATTGAGGAGGTGTTTTCATATTTTGGGGACAGTTATAGAGACACCAGTGGCGTACGTTGAGAGCAGAGCGCTTGGTGTCATTATCCTGTTAAAAAATGAAGTCGTTTCCAATATCTAAATGTTGGGCGGGTAATTTAAAATTTCTCTGTAAAATATTTAAATAGAACTCATGATTCACAATATGAACAAAAAATACCACAAATTACCTAAAATAAAAAATAAAATGCAGATACCATAAAAAAATTACAATTACAATATATTAATTTTTATTAGTTGAAAATATTAAATTTTATAAAAAAATGCAAGTGTATGAACACTTTTGTGGCCCACTGTATATATATAAAAAAATTAAGTCAATTCCTACTTGGATCAACAAAGAAAAATTTTATTTTCGCTACCTTTTATTTAATAGTTACAATTAATATAAATATGTATATACATAGAACAGAATCATAACATTACGTGGTAATTAATTTTTTTAATTATAATTAAAGTATCGTATTGTCCTTTTAATTTCAGTCCAACTGAATGCTTTAACACGTGAGAAAAAAACCTTTTCAAGTTTTGACACAAGTCGACAAAAGGGTCGCTAAGTCGCCAACGTGGCTGTATTTTTAATTCTTTAAATAATTAGTTTTAATCAATTAATTTTATTAATTATTGTATTGTCATCCCAAATGATCATGTATATAAGATTTCAGCTCAATTCAGCGCTTTAAAATGTATATTATTAACGATTGACAGTTCCACCAAGATAAATAAATATACAAATATATAAATAAATAAATATATAGACAGTGCGAGCTAATAGTAGGAATTGAATAATGTTCAAAAACATGATTGTGAAAATTGCATAACATTTCTTTTTATTAATTGCGAAAACTGTCCTATTTTAAAATCCCTGAAAATAAATACAGATCTCTCTATTGTTATCTTTAATAATAAACGTGAATTAAATATACACCTTCTGTTGGAAAAATTCTTAATAATCCTCACAGGTTAACATATTTCAGAGAATTGTTAAATATTCTTAATACAGTAAATGTCTTTGAAGAAATCTGTTCCACTAATTCTGTTCCTCGTCATGTTATGGCTATTCAATCGTGGGAAAAATATATTGAAAATTGTAATGCTGAAAATTTCGAGGCAGCAAATTTTATTTTAGAGCAAACGAAATTATTAAATTCGAATAAACATGGCCGTAAGTATAGCAGTAATTTTAAGATTTTTTTCTTTCTGCGTGTACATTAAATCTACCACGTTATTCCTATGTAAGAGATAAGGGGAATATAATTCTTCCAAGAGTGAGACAATTACAGAGAGTTACATCTGGATTAAATGTTACTCCAGGTTTGTCAACTCTGGCTAATGAAAATTATCTACGAGGTAGGTGTAAAGAACTGAAAGACCATGAGAAACAGGTAATATTACAAATTGATGAAGTTTTCAACAAATCAGCGATTACATATAAATGTAATAAAATAATTGGATTTACTGAGACAGGAGAAGCAGCTACTACGATTCAATGTTTTTTATACTCTTCTTTATTGAGTAAAAATAAAGAAATAGTATCATTGAACCCTGTAGAGAACATGAATGTTGAAGACTTGCATTCTATGACTTTAGAAATTTTGTCACTATTGGAAAAAGTAGGTTTTCAGTTGTTTGCATTGTAAGTGATAATAACAGAGTAAATAGAAATTGTTTTTCTAAATTGTGTAATGGTACCATAAAGAGTGTTATTCAGAATCCAGCTAATAATGCAAAAAAATTACATCTTATTTTTGATTCAGTACATCTTATCAAATCTATACGAAATAATTGGTTAAATCAGAAAGATGCTGATTCTTCTTTAATGTATCCTGATCCTTCAGAATTTTCTCAAATCCGAAAAGCATCTTTTTCATCATTATTTAAAATTTATAACGAAGAAATGAACATTATTGTTAAATTAGCTCCTAAATTATGTTTAAAAGCTTTAAAACCAACA
>BMAV01008305.1:10364-52743 GCA_019973955.1 Trichonephila inaurata madagascariensis
TGGAAATTTGTTGCTCTGTGGAAAATATTATCACACGTGTCACTCTACGAATGGAGAGTGTTTCAATGTATACACCAGGGGTGTCTAACTCGCGGCCCACAACGAGCATTTTTGCGGCCAGGTCAGTATATTGGCACACAATAATATATAATAAAATATCAAAATTTCTCCCGAAGTAGGAAAGATAGTAGTAGAAAAAGATGTCGAGTGTTAGGACGTACATATATAAAAGAACAAGAAAAATCAAAAATGTTTATTATAATGTATTATTCGATATAAACCTACTTTTTTATGGATATTGATTTTCTTTGCAGCCCACCTTAAGTTGAACCTTGTTTATTTGGCCAAAGTCAGCCTTCGAGTTTGACACCCTTGGTGTACAATCATGTAACATAATTTAGTCAACTTCAGGATATATATATATATATATATATATTATTTTTCTCATTTCTGAGGTGGGTTTCTTGGTATATGGATAAAGGGAATTTAGCCTTTTCATTGATTAGGTGCGCAGTGCTGGTCGGGATGAAACCTAGTTCTTTTAGTAAATTTAGTAGCCTCAGTAAATTTAGGTAGTCTTTTAATGACACTACTTTATAAGTAGTCTCTCTGTAAGGGATTTTTTATCGGCTGATAGGAAATTTAATAGATTCCGGTATTCATTGATACTATTTGTGGAGATTTTAATACTTTGGACTGGAGAAAAAATGTGATTCCTGACATGGAAAAGTTTATTAAACTCTTGGAGTTGTGTGAATTGTATAGTTTTCAGAGTGACTTTTAACATAATAGAGGGCAGCTGAATAACACTTAAAAAAAACTACAAATAAACAAACAATGACATGCGCTTACGAGTTTGTATGCTTCATAAAGAAAATAAATATCAAAGGCTTTTTTTTTGCAATGATCATTACATGATTTCAATATGTGCATCATATATCAGGCTCAACGTAACTCTAGCATTTAAGAGATTTCTAAATTTCTTTGAGGCATCGCAGAATCAATTTGTCTAGATTAGGCATGTCTAACACGAGGCCCTGCAATTTATTACATTAATATATCTGTTCAATTTTTGAGAACATTAGATAATTTAATTAAATTTGTAAGTACGTACAAAGGGTACATTAATTAAATAGCTTGCATTTACTTGAATCTAAGCCGCACTATTTTTCCACTGTTAATGCTACTGAAAATCAGGTGCGGCTTAGAATCGAAGGCAAAACATTTGTTGGATAGGGGAAATTGAGTTTCCACCCCATTTAAAAAGTAAAATATAACCGTCCATTTTGGTCACTTGGATTCATGACTTATCCCTTTCCTCAGCACATCTCCAATATTCAGTCTATCCTAAGTATCGTTGTCTACTCGTTTTAGGGATTTTTTTTTTCGTTTACGCTTTCTTTTAATCACCTTGTGATACCCCGCGCGCTGGGGGTATCATCTCTTCATCATCCACACGACCTATGTTTGAGGGAATGAAAGATGGACCATTAAACTCTGCCATAATAAAATTAGTTTATTATGATCTTAATTTCTATACAATAAAACAACACTAGTCTAGGAGGCTTATGATCAGGAGTGATGCGACGCAAACCGTAATTCTGACCGATAGCGCAATTAACCACCGAATCTATATTTATAGATTGTTTCCTAACTTAATATAATCCTCTCTAGTCTTAAAGCTTAATCAAACAGTCTTACCGCTATTCCCTTGGCGAATAGCTACGGTCCTTAAATCATCACTATATTCTTCAATCTGACTTGCTCCGGCTAAGGGAATACTCTTCTAGTCTCGGACCCACTTATTACTCAGCTTGACTGGCACTATTAGACCGACTCATAGAACTCTTCGAATATACTTAGACCCTTCTCCTAGAACTAGAGCTTTTCCTCTCTTCACTAAGCTTTACTTAGTGCTACACGCGAATGCTAAGGTTCCAATATATACGATTCCTAATCTGCATAACCACGCTCTCTTCTTGGGTTGGTTGAAAAGAATTGCCATTCTGGCCCCCTAAGCAATCACAAGAGGATTAATAGAAGAAATACCGATAAAGCCCCGTCACAACGTAAACATCAAAGATATTGGTAATAGTATCAAGACGAGTTCACTGTGACGCACGTATGAAAAAGGGGGCAATTTAATATGCAGAAAAAAAAATAAAAGGAAACAGCAGTGGCCACTGAAAATCTGACCCGGATGAAACAAATATACGTCGAGGTCGTAAGCAAAATGATAGAATTTTTGCTTGCAAACGTTCAAAAGTACATTAAGTTAAGTTGCTAAAAGTTCTATAATACATTTTTCTATAATTACATTCTTCTATAATACATTCTTTTAAGAAAATGTTGCATAACGAATGCATTGGATGGCACGGAAGACGAATTCCAACTCCGAAGTCAGCTGTGACAATGGAAGTGGCGAAAGATGATACTGATGGTTAGAGTAATAATAAGTTCATATATGTATTTGAAAGTTTTTAATACTGATAAAATATAAATAAATTATTAACTTATTATTTCTCCTTAATTTTTTTAAAAAAATTAGATCTCTGGTCTATTTTTTTAAAAAATGTGTGGACCCTTTTCCGCACTCTTTTATTTGACGAGTGAACATTCTTTACTGTTGCCACTTTATTTACATATTAACAAATGTCATACCAAAATTCATATACGGAAATATTTTAAAATCATGGTAAAAAAAAATTCTGAATATTTTGTTATGTGAACTGTTAATTCATTCCAAAAAAAAATAAAGCATAGTTGTTTATGTAGCATGATTACTATAAAAAACATAGTAGCCATTCTTAACATCAGTGTCTAAGAATGTTATTAATACAATGCTCTTTTTAAGCAAAATTGAAAGTTTTAAATTTTTTAAAAAAAGCTATTACAGAGGGATTATTAGTTGATTAAATGGATTACTGGAATTTTAAAAAATAATAATAATAAACGTGCAAAAGTACCATCTGAATCGAGAATTTTCATTTTAAATCAGGATGTGAAATGATGATAAATATTATGACATTCAAAATGAGAGCATTTATTAATCAAAATTACATGAATGAACTGAATAAAACAAAGAAATTCAAAGAAATGATCCTCAGGCCTTTTGGTATTTCTCCATGCGTGATTTCATAATGTCCATGCAAGGGCCCAGAAGTCTTTCGAACGCTTTTACTTCTAGGAAAGCCAGTTTTGTGTCTTCCAAGGCAGTGACAGTGCCTGCTCTTGGCTGTTTCTTCACTATGGCCATTTCTACAGGGAGAGGGAAAAAAATTGTACTCCATCAATAGTTATTTACGTACACAAACTAACAATTTACTGTTTATAAATGAAAATGTAGTTTTTCTTTGCTCGTATTTTTTATTTATGTATTTTAAAACTTAAAGTTAGTTTTTCCATTTTCTCCTTTCTTATGTTGTCTTCGTCAAATGTAAAGGAATCTGAGCGAAGCTTAGAATGCCTTTTCAGACTGAGAGTAAGTGTTTATTGGCGTGTCGCATTATAAGATAATACGAGAACTATTGGCGAATGACCTCGTAATTTTGAACCATAGTCAAGTGACGAGGACGACACGTGAACTGACACCCCACTTTCCGCACTTCCCCACCAAACCAACGCCAGGACTTTGAGCCCGCACATACTTAACATGCATCAGCCCTCTCTACACGGCGGGTCTTCAGTGGCACTGAAGCTCGAACTCGTGACGCGCCGCCACGAATCCGTGACCATGACCACTAGGCTACCGCGATTCCACTTTCAGACAGAAGAATGTCTAGAATTTCATATAATTTTGCGACAAAATAAACATCTTATAAGTACGACAGCTTTTCCTCCTGAGAAAGCAACAATAATAACCACAAAAAATAAACTGATTTCGATAGAGATAGAAATGAGCTGAGAAGCTTCTCTATTTATAGCATTAGAGACCTTGAAAATATTAATATTATACTATTTTCCTACCTGGAGAATTATTCCAAGTTACGGCCTTATTTTTAACATTACATGAAGACAAATTCCACCTTGAACAATATATTTAAAAAGCATGAATAGTCAAAATTCATGTGACACCATAGACACATAACTGCAATTATGTGTCGGTCTCCAGCCAATCAGTTCATGAGCTTCACTGTTACCAACCTTTGCTTTTTACAGAAACTTCCTCTTAAAAAGTACATATTTGTCAGCAAAATAACAACTAGCAATGATGAACAGAATACAAGTGTCATAAAAGTACATTTATATGTTATAAGAATTTCTTTTTAAATTTTGAAAATATTTTTGAAGAACTTTAATATTTGAACATTTTTACCCAATTATCAAATTTGAAAATTTATATTTAGAACAACAAGCACAAGACTAATGGCAGCTTTGAATTAAATGGAGAATAAGTGATAGAATTTATCTTGTGACTGTCATGAAGTTAGTTCATTGCTTTGTGATATTGTTTAACCCTTTATCTACCGCATTATGATTTACTGCAGTTTTTTTTCATCCAATTTTTTATATTTTTTTATCACTACATTGAAAATTAAGGGATATGCATAAACAAAATACTCAACTTTGGGAAATTTAATCCGTTAGAGCTAATTAATTAATTAAAGACATTCAAATGTAAAATTAATTATATACACTGTTCACTTAAAATAAACAGTCAAATCGTTTTCTACGGTCTTCATTAACATACAAAAAAAATAAGACTTTTAAATTTGGACATTAAGTATTTTTTCGGGACAAAAATGATGATCTTTGCAGTACGCTGAAAACGCCGTCAGCTGAAAACGTAATTTATGCTATAAAACTATTCGCCTTCCCCGCTAAAATACTCATCATAGAAACTATGCTGCCATATATCTTGGAAGAGGGGATTTAAAAGAATATTCCTGCTAAATATCGTCAGAATATTCGTAAAAATATGTTTATTCTATGTAATTTTAAAGTGAGTGGTACTTATAAGTACCGCGTCGGTAGATAAAGGGTTAATTTTCTAATGTTGGTTGAGAAGATCATATTTTTAGCATGTACTTTATTGCTTCTCGAAATTCTTTTAGCTTAATAAATTGGAAGAAAAACCCCATCCAACTGATATGTACCCATCTATTTTTGACTATGTAAATTGCTTGAATAATCAATCTAAAAGTCCTTCTTTAAAAATTTTTGAAGTAATAACTTCTTTAGGCGCGTTTTGCTGGAGAATGAACTTGAATGATGCGTTTTAAAAAGCCAAGTATTGTTACGCTCGGGTTTGCTATGCTCGTAACAATGGTAACAATACTACTCGTAACAATACTATTGAATCATTTAGGTTTAATGAGTCATGTATCGGAGAAATTTGTGCAGCGAAATTGTGGGCAGAAAATGGACAAATAATTCTAATGTGTGGTTACTATTTATATTTCACCAAATCAAAGTGTAGAGAAAATGATCAAATTCATTCACAAAAATTTAGATGCCTATGCCAGTGTTTCTCAAACTGGGGGGCGTGAGCATATTGAAAAGTCAAGAGCAAAAGATTATTTAAAAAAATTATTAATTTACTGAAAGTAAACAAATAAAATACATTCTGACATAAAAAAAAATATACACATTTACACTGATGTATTATACTTATAAATATATCAGTGCTAGACAATGTATTTTATAATTAATGTAACAAGTTTATTGATTACCAGTGACCCTATGGGTTTGTCATATAGCAAAAATTAGCACTTATCTTGATACTTTTTGTACGGCCGATCATAAGTTTCGAGATTCGCTTCCAATTGCCAACCGTTTTCCATGCAGGCACGCGTAAGTGATGTAATGGGGGAAAGGGGAGGAATAAAGGAGCAAAAATAATCTGGAATAAGTAAATCTTTTTCAAAAATTATCATGGTCCTTTTATTGCATTCCTAAGTCTTGGAATAATTTTGCGGATAGCGGTGCACAGAAAAGATCGTACTTCGGGAAGACGTATATATACGTCTGGAGAAATAAAGGCTTTGGCTTAGCGAGATGTTTATATACACGGCGGGTGCTTAAGAGGTTAAAATCGTATTGTAGTTTTAGCGTCAAAGTATAGTATTATTGAATTCAGTACATTATTATTGTATGGGAGGGAGCGATGAAAATTATGATTGAAAATTGGGTCGCGAGTATTGCAACTTTGAGAAGCACTATAGCCTACACTGAAGCCGAATCAACACTTCTGAACAAATTACCTATAATTTTAAGTGAATATTTTAATGTAGATTTTTGAAAAGACAAATCAAAGCCTTTAGTAGATTTTTTAAAATCAAAATTCAATTTAATTCTGTCAAATGATCCAAATGAAAGCACGATAAAGTACGGAACAACGCTTGACGGAGTTTTTTTTAGATATTTAAATAATTTTGAAATTTAAGTATTTATAACCTATTTCAATCACCATAAACCTATTGTTCACAAATATGATTGTATATTTCGCACAAAAATATTACTTTATGAGTACAGATATATGAATAAATAATTTACTACGACAATACTAATATCCCCTCTTGTTTTTTATATTCACCTAACTCTAATCCCTGACATAACATTACAAAATTTGAAGTTATCTCTTCTATCGTGTGGTCATATAAACACACACTCTTTTTTTCCATTTTATTTTTCCTACTTTAATAGTGATTAGATTATGAATTCACTTTTATATCGATTAAAAAAATAAGTACGGCAAGTACAATAAGTGAGTACTTATGATTTATTAACTGTTCTAATTAGTACGAGAGAGAGAGAGAGATGAGTTTCATAAAAAAATTAATATCTGTTTTTGTGTGTGTGTGTGTGTGCCAACTTTTAATTCATATACGGGGGATTCATTAAGAAACGTACAATTTCGATGCACTATAAATCAAGAAAAGTGCAAGATATTGAATGTAACCAGTAACATAATTGTACGAGACTGTTTCAAGTTTTGTTAGAGACATTTACAGATGTTATATAAGTGAACCCTTTTAGTCACACCACACACATCGAACCGGTTATCTCTTTCCACCCAAACGTATTAAGGTATCAACTCCATCGATAGTGATTGTGATGTACGCTGTATCATCTTCGTCCAGGACTTTTACTTTTGCACAAAGTTCAAAAGTAGTTTTAAATTTTTCATTCCATTGTTAGATAAATTTTCTAGTTGGAGGTTCTTTTCCGAATCGTGATCAAAAATGCTGTTGCGCACCAGTTGTGGATTTTATTTTGCTAAATTCAAGAACGCAAAAAGCCTCTTCCACTGTAGATACCATCATCTCGACTGATTAGTCACATGACACGTCCACTCTTGGTTGCATCACTTCTGTCAAGGGCTAGACACAAATTTTGAAAATACATCTTCCTTGCGGTTCACTAAGGAGGTGCCTGCCTTTGATTATTACTGTTTTATAGCATCTGGAAAGTGTATACTTCTTTATGAATCACCTTGTATATCAAACTGAATTGAAGAGTCACTATGTCAGAGCTGCTGACGCTCGCCAGCAACCTAAAACGGCTTTGAAAGTGCCTTTAAGCATACGCATACGTATTTGGAGCAATTGTCCCTGAAAGCAACCATTGTTAGCAATTTCTGTCTAGTTGCCATAGCAACGGCTCTGAACAACTTTTCCCCAGTGAGCTGACAGAATTGCTCCAAATAAAAATTGCTTGAAATTCCAGCCAATGGGGTTCTTCGATTCCCTACTTCATAAACAAGGTGGCGGTAAAGAGGGCAGCATAGGCTTCGTCAAACACATCAGAAGTGGCGTATAATATTTTAATGGTGTATAATATTCTAATGGCGTATAATATTTTAAACAGAATGGAGCTCCATTCCTGTTTTCGACGATCAATAAAAGCACGAATGGAATAAAATAACTAATTTTGGATGTTCGTTTTTCTAAGCAGAAAAATCGGTGAGTAATGTTTCAATGTGAAGATAGGGTGTGGCTGACGTCAGAGTGTATCATTTTGTTTAAGGCAACTCTTCACCCTCACAGCTTCTTGAAAATTTTCCCGAAATGGTTGTTTCAAATATGCGTGTATGATAAGGCCTTAAGTCTTGAATGCTCTAATCTCGCTCCAATCGTTCACCTCGAAATTTTCGGAGCTCTTACAGACTCTTATAAATAAAATTCAAGCATTCAAAAGAGATTGAATGCTTTTCAAAAGGCCTTTCGTTAAAATTGAATGAATTACATCACCAACATAAATACAAAAAAAGTTATAAATTTCAGAATGAAAAAATCATTTTGGGGAGAGACTTTTCAAGTCTTAAATACGTGCGTCAATATTTTAAGGTTGAATTAATTTTATTATGAAACGGTGCCATTACACTTAAATTTAAAAAAATGCTTGCATAAACGTCAGGAAATAGTCGAATTTATAATAGCAATACAAATTTACATTTAAACTATTCATTTGGTAAATTGAAAACTTCACAAAAAAATCCTTATTTTTACTTTAAGCAACTTAAGAGTAGCAGTTAAATCGTTATGACTGCAAAAAGCTTTATAGTTTTGTTAACGTTTTTGATTTCTGTCGCATATTTCTATGCTTTTCTTTGTGAGCGTAATCAATCGAAATTAAACGGAGATTTATTTATTTTATGTACTTGACCGAAAAATTTTAATTAATTTGAGATGTTATACATCTAAAAATTCTTTTGTGGCATGGAGACTAATAGTTAACTCTAACTCGCATAACCACCATTAGCCAATAAGCTCTGTTATAGAATGTTGCCAAACACCAAATACAAATAATGCTAAATTTGGTTCATACGTAAAGGACATTTGTAAAAAAATTGTGCCAAAAATCAATAATCGACGCAATCTCTTAACGTGTGCTCTCGAACTAATTCGGGCCGCGGTAGCCGAGTGGTATAGGTATCGGACCGTGGCTTGCCTTGTCACGAGTTCGAGTCCAGTACCACTAAAGACCCGCCGTGTAGGGCAGCGATGCACGTTAAATCTGTCGAGAGCTGAAACGTCCTCCCGTTGGTGTGGTGTGGTAGTTAGGAGAGGGGGTGCCAGCTCAGGTGTCGTCCACGTCACTTGACCATGGTTCAAAATTACGTGGTCCGTCGCCAAAAGCCCTCGTGCAGCTGAACAGTGCGACGTTAATATTCAATCAATCAATCAATCGAACTAATTCGAGGGCGCTCAACTGTCCAGATTGTGCACACTCCAGATAATTCGAGCTGAAGTGTATTTTATGCTGTTGCAATTTCCATAATCGAATATAATTCTACAATCGTGAGACTGACTGCGATCTGTCGTCGTGATTTCGTAAATTTAGATGGGGGCTATAGTTTCTTATATTACGATTTTTTATTAGACATCAACATTTGAAATATGCATATGTTTTTTGTTTTTTTTACAGAAAAAGAAAAATAAATAAATAACAAGTAATATAAAAAAAAATTTTAAGTCAATTCCTACTTTGATCAACAAAGAAAATTTTTATTTTAGCTACTTTTTATTAAATAGTTACAATTAAAATAAATATGTATATACATATGGAAGAATCACAGCATCAAGTGGTAATTAATTTTTATTAATTAAAATATTGTATTGTCATCCAAAACAAGCATGTACGTAAAACTTCAGTTCAACTGAATGCTTTAAAACGTGAGAAAAAAAAACTTTTAAAAGGTTTTGACCCAAGTCGCTAAAACTGAAACCAACGTGGCTGTATCTGTAATTCTTTAAATAATTCGTTTCAGTCAATTAATTTTAATTAATTATAATTAAATTATCGTATTTTTACCAAAACAATAGTGTATATAAAATTTCAGCTCAGATGAGCGCTTAAAATGTGAGAAAAAAAACCTTTTCGAGTTTTGACACAAGTCGCTAAGTCGCCAAAAATGATGCCAACGAGGCTGTATTTGTAATTCTACGAATAATTCGTTTTAGTCAATTAATTTTTATTAATTATAATTAAATTATATTGTCATCAAAATAATCATGTATATAAAATTTTAGCTCAATTGACCGCTTTAAAATGTATTTTATTAACGATTGAAAATTTCATCAAGATAAATAAATAAATATATAGAGAGAGAGTGTGAGCTAATAGTAGGAATTGAAAAAGGAAGTGAAAAAAATTGGATTAAATTTAAAAATTAGGTTTAGATTTCAAAAACAAATTAGTAGAAAGATTTAGACAAAAAAACTATCATACATAGTGAAACAAATACAAAAAAATCGGGTACCAAAATTTTCTGTAATTCTATGACTAACGGAATGTAATTTTCTCAGTTTTGTTCCACCCACACCAAAAAAGATTGTGTGCACTGCACTGTGTGTAGGGATAAAAAGGATAGCAAAGGAAAAGAAAAGAGAGTCGTTACATGTGTAATAATTGCGATGTTGGGCTACGTGCTTCCCCTTGCTTCCAAATACACCAAAAAAAAAAAAAAGTTGAATTACTTTTTGAAATAAATACGATTATTATTATTTTTGTTGAAAAAGTATGGATATCTATTTTTACTGATAAAAATATTTTTTTATCGAAACAGAGCAAAGACAATAAAAGTCAATGTACTATCAGGAATGCAATATTCGGATCTTATCTGCAATGTGGATCAAATCCAAAAATTAAATAAAAATATTCACTGGTTTTTATTTATTTTTTCTTTTTTGTCAAAACAAAGTTCTAAAATGTGATTTTTGAAATAAAAAAAATTTCCTTTTTTTTTTCTTTCAAAAAATGTGTGCGTTAAGGGGTTAAAATGAGTCATCGTACATGACCGCAAAATTATCTAAAAAGGTAAACTGAAAAAAATGAGAAAAAAAAAAAAAAAAAAGGAAATGTCAGGAATAAAAAAAAAATTTTTTTTGGAAGAATTAATATTTTTTTTTCTTTCTTTAGAATTGATTATTGATGAGTCTAAAGAGAAAGTTCTATTATTTATGTAATGGAACGCTATTCTCCTAGAATTTCAGAAAAATATTCTACTTAATGTTTTAAAGGAGTATTTTGTAAAAAAGAAGGCTTGTTTTTCATTTTAATGGGATCGTTCTAAGAGCACTTTTGAACACAATGTCTTGATACAATTTCCAAAATTTTATTAAGTGGTTTTCGCAAAATAATAATAATAATAATAATAAAAACCTTAGACACCAAATTTCTAAGAAAAAAAATCAAAACTTTCCATCGATATAAATTTTAATTAGCGTAAAATAGAGCCTATTAAATGTACTGATGACACATTTCAATGTACTTATAAAACATACTCCCCCCCTCCGTCTTTAAAGTTTGTATATTAAGAGGTTAAAGAGAAAATCGAAGCAACTTGCCTTTTTTAATGTGGAAAAAGTTCATTCTTTTGGAATATGAACTGATACATTATTACAAAATTTAAACTGATTGGATGGACATATTTTGTAAAAAGTGTGATATTTGTAATACGCAGGGTACCGTTTTTTTTTAAACTGACTGTATACAGAGCCACCTAGAGCTCGATCTAACAACCACAATGGCACCAAACTTAGTATGGTGACTAATGACATGGGAAATAAAATTCCGTGAAAAAAAAAATAGTTCCGAAAATCGTCGATATGGGTATTCACGACACTGTTGTAGCTAGGATCTGCAATATCGGACGAAAAGTTCAATACCGGTATTCGGTATTTTTTAGATCTTAATACCGGGATACCGCGGTTTTAATACCGGTAGTAGAAATTTTAGGAAAAGAAAGAAAACACAGGTGTTTCTTTTTTTTTATTTGCCAGGTTTTATTAGACAGTGTAAATATCCCAAAAAATAATCTGTATCTCATAAATTATAACGGTATATAAAAAATCACAAAAAGTAAAAAAAAAAAGGAACATCTTATTTATTTAAATCACAAAAAGCGTAAATATCGCTATTCAGACTGTGGTACTATTACAAATTTTTGAAATGTGATCTTAAAAAATATAATGCATCAATTGTACTGTCATAAAGCCTGGAACGTAATAGTGTGCAAAAATTACCAGCTGACAAAAACGCTCTTTCGGCATCTACGGTATAGTTGGTGTTAATACTAGTAATGCGTGATATACTTTTAAAACGCGCGATATTCTCATATAAATAATGAAACCAAACCGAAGTATTATCAACTGATTCTTTGTGTTCTTTAAAGTTATTCTTATTCATTAATATGAGTTATTATTTATGAGTATATATATAATGAATCTGAAAAATATGTTGAACCCTTAAGTATAACATACAAATACAAATTTGAATAACAAACGCACCAACTTTAAAAAATATCGAAATATTATGCACTTTCTTCACAACTACAACTTTGTTGTCACAGATACGAATATCAGACTATGGATCCTACGCGTGTGCATTATCGCCCTGAGCAGTAATTGGAGAGTTTTGGCCTACCTTCTTGGATGATTCGCATATTTTATCACTTATCTTGATTGTACGATGCAACTTTATATTCAACTTTTAATTTCGCCCTTTAGGGAGACATGAAAACAAAAACGTATACATTTTACTATATTGGCGATCTCTGAACATATGGAGAAGACAATTAAAAAAAAAATTCTAGTAAATACTGAAAAACCGGTATTTAAATTTGTGAATACCGGTATTACAAAATGGCTCAAAATACCGGTATTCGGTATACCGGTATTGCAATCCCTAGTTGTAGCTTATCAAACCGAGAATCAGCATAAAATCCGGGTATGAAAGCAAAATCCAAATTTATACCTTCAAATGCGACAACCAAGCCAGTAATTTGGGTTATAAAAGAGTACAGACAGCTTAGAAGAATATTTCAGCTGAAGTGAACCAACTCAAGTGAATATGCCATTCAATTTACCAGACTGCGCATTATTGATAAAGCTGAATTATTTTAAACGTCCACAGCTCCTCGTTGGCTTAGAACTCGACATAGGCTACATAAGGGCACTTTATCGCTAAATGATTTGAAATGAATGATTAAAAAGTTCGAGACAATTTCGCCCAAGCAGAGGATATAAACTAAGGTGATAACAGGTGTTGCAACTATAATCGCCGACGAATAACAGGGAGCCATTTTTGGTACACATATCACAGGTAGTATGGAATTTTCATTGTGACACATTGCGTACGGCTGTAGGAAATGTTATGCTGAGAATGCGTGGTGTAGTCTCTGAGATCGGCGGTCATGCCGAATGTCGTCAAATTCCAAGGCGGGAAACTGAATATAATAAATAAAATTTAACATTTGACTGTTATTTTGGATGTGTTATTTTTTCGTTTTAGATTTTTTCTTAACACTTTTTGCATTGTACAGCCCCATAAATGCCCCTATTAGGGATTTTTGGAGTTTTTTTTAAATGGAATTTTACTTTTCATGTCATTATATTTGTCTCCATCACAAACTCGGTGCCTTTTCTTTTGTTAGATGGAGCTACAAGTGGCTCTGAATCGAGTCAGTTTAAAAAAAAAATATTCTGTATTTGATTTGACTTGTGAGTTACACACACACACACAATACATCTACACTTATTATTACTTTAGAACAGGGGTCGGCACCCTTATAGGTGTGATGTGCCAAACCAATTTTCAAATATGATTTAGAATGCCGCACAGTAGAAAGCATTTGGAACAATTCGATTCCCACGGCAATGCATGCAGAGTTGGGGGAATAGAGGACAAAAATACAAATTCAGAATTTTATTATACATTAATTATACATCATTTAAAAATAAGCAACATAAACAATATAAAATATAACTATTTCTTCCACATAAATAGAAAATTAAAATTGTACATTTATAATGTATTATGTTTCTGTTAAGAATATATAATATAAAATAAGAAATCAACAAAAAAAACATAAAATATAAGTATTCTTGCAATATATATACTTAAGTTAATACAACTTTAATGAGAAACTTGCCCTGTATATAAAGCTCTACTCAATATCGCAGTATCAGGGATATAATTTGTGACTTTCAATTTGATACCTGATTTAGAACAGGGTCTGGCAGCCTTTTAGCTTCGGCGTGCCAAACCAATAGATTCAGCGTGCCACACTGTGGAACATTTTTGAAACAATTCGATTCGAGTGATAATGCACGCAGAATTAGAGAATAGAGCTCAATAATTTAGGTAACAGTTTTTATTTACAGTTGTATTATATATTAATTTCGCATCAGTTAAAGAGATATTTCTTAATATAAAAAGAAACCGCATAAAGTATTATTTCTTCAACAAAAATAAAAAATATTAAACTTGTACGCATATTATATATTTTTTAACATATTTATTAAAATAAGAAATAGACAACGTAAAATATAAGTAATTTCCCTTCATTACAGTTAAATAAAAAGATAGATAAAATTTTAATGAGAACCTAGTGCTCTCTTCCACAGCTCTACTTTTATATCACACAAAATCGAGGTATAATTAGTGACTTTCAATTTAACACGGTTTTAAGCATTCAGTTGTTGAACAATTTCTCTGTGGACTTGAAATATTTTTCATATGAGGAAAGAATTTGTGCTTTGATATACGTAGAACCAAAAGCGGAAAGCAGAGTCCATGCAATTTTCTCTCTTCAAACAATTAAATTTCTCCGGCAATGACATTCAATAATTTGTAGAATAGCTATAAATTTCTCTTAAGACTTATATTTCAAATTTTTTTGTAATTCCGTAAATGTCCATAATTCTGAAGTTAATTGTAAAATAAGATCCGTTACAAATTTATCAACTTCCATCCATTCGAAAATTAACAAATTTGTTGAGTAGTGCAGAGTGCCTGTGAAAATTTTACCACGTGACACATGTGGCACGCATTCCATAGGTTGTTGACCCCTGATTTAGAATGTTTCTATTGTTATTAAACAACTTCTTTGTGGATTCAAAATATATCTCATACGAGAAAAAATTTGTACATATACATATGCAGAATCAAAAGCAGAAAGCACAGATCACATGCAATTTTTTTCAAACAATTTAATCGCTGCGGCAATGATATGCAGCAATTTAAAATAAGAGTCGATTAATCGATAAAGTTATCTTCTGCGTCTTTTTATAATTCCGTAAATTTTGCTTTCAATAATTCTGAAGAATTTTTTTTTCACGAAACAGCAATGAGTGATGCTTTATTTTACAAGTATTACACAATCGTTCCTTCAATTGAATATTTAACGCTAAGAATGAGTTTTATTTAAACAAAGGATGTTGCCTTTTTTCATAAATCACTCAAACTACACGCAAGCAAATTCAGTAGAATCGTTTTATGACAAAGAACTGAAAGTAAGAAATAGGCTTAAAATCAAAATGCGTGAGGAGTAGAGAGGAAAGACAAACTTTGTAGAGTGCCATTGTGTGTGACGGGTCTATCCACGTTCTCTTAAAGTACTAATACCTTTTGGGAAATATTGGGTCTTTAAAATTTATTATATTATAAAAAGCTTTCTCCCGAAGAAGACGTACCCATGCAAATTAAAACTTGTATATAAATTTGAAACTTTAAGGTTAGAAGAGAGAAAGAGATAAGGTAGACTACTAACGGGAGCAGTGATTAAACTAAAAGTGAGGCATAGATAATTAGTAACGTATAATTGTAATATTTAAGTCGACGATCTGTTATTTTAAAATTAAACTAAATTAGGTATCTAAGAAGTAAAAAATATTGAATAGACGTAAGTGTTCTAATTATTTAATGTCTCATATCTCGCGTACCTCGTTAATTGCTCTCCATATTTGATGAATGATTGAATATTAACGTCGCACCGTTCAGCTACATGAGGGCTTTTGGTGACGGACCACGTCATTTTGAACCATGGTCAAGTGACGGGGACGACACCTGAGCTGGCACCCCTCTCCTAACTACCACACCACACCACGGGAGGACGTTTCAGCTCTCGACAGATTTAACGTGTATCGCTGCCCTACACGGCGGGTCTTTAGTGGTACTGGGCTCGAACTCGTGACAAGGCAAGCCGCGATCCGATACCACTCGGCTACCTCCATCTTTGATAATTGGGTGCATCTCTTAACTTTGGTTAATTTAATTTGTGTGGTTGTAGGTACTGTGAATAAATTGAGTTACTTTGAATATGGGTGGTCCTCCTTCCTTTTTTCCCACACCTTTAGACGCGTCGGGTAGACCTTGACACCAGTGCTCCGCAACCTTTTTATCGCTGCGGACCGGTCAGCGTTCGATAATTTTACCGCGGCCGGCTGAGGGTGGGACACGTTGATTACTTATATTTTAGATTGCTTTGATTTAACAATTTTAATTTAGTTACATTTAAATATGCCATCACAGAATAAAACATAGTTAAACGAAAAATGAATAAAAGTGGTTTAAAGTAGAATATAAAGTAATTTCCTTGGAAAGTTGCGCAAATCCGAGAGAAATGCACCACTTTAAATAAAATGGCAATAATTTAATGTTCTTTAGGCGGCCCGACACCACTTGATCCGGGGACTGGGGGTTGCGGATCACTGCTTTACGCCACTGAGAATTGCTCCGTGTGCCATATGGGGCACGAGTGTCATAGATTGCCGACGCCTGCTCTAGAAAATGAGCTTTTCTTCCGATAACGATTATTTATTCATGGATTATACCTCGAGATGTGATTGAAATATGCCCGTTGGATTCCGGCTGGGAAGACGTCAAATCGATTGATTTGGCGATATTTTTACCTTAAAAAAATATCGAACTCTCAAATATTTCTGTACCATTGATCTCTCTTAATGCAGTGATTCAAATGTATGGTTCGACTCTACGCAAGATATTAACCAATCATAGTAGTTGAGTAATCAAGTATGCGAACACACCCCGAAAACATTTTGCAATTATTTTAATCTGCACATCAGCTTTCAAGCAGGTACCATTTGTGTAGGACTCATGTTGCGCTGATTTCACAACATTGTATTTTCCGTAAGAAGATTTATTTATTTAGTTTAAAAAAAAAGTCAGCAGCTTCTCTGAAGAATTTCTCAAGGTGAACAGGCTGACTAGTCTAGATCAAATCTAAATGCAAATCTTTCGATATTGAATGTCAGTTTTTTTTCCTTTCATATTCTGAAAATTCATATGTATGTGCGACAACGCAGACATTTTGAATGCATGTCACACAGACTTAAGATACTAGAATTGTATTTTAAAGAGGCTAATCACTGGGTACCTGTACTAAAAATACAAAATGGTGTTTCTTTGTAAGAGTAATGATGTATGTGAATTCCATGAATTTTTCTAGATTAATAAATCTAAATTATAATTCAGTACTCTAACGAGTCTAAAAAAGTGTTTGAAAGTAATTGCTTTGAGTATTTCAAAGAAAATGAACTTGGCTGAATATCAGAAACAAGTATGATTGTATAATAGTGTTAATAACTGAAACAGATATATATTTTGAAATACGTGAAAAAAAAACACAATTTGCCATGTATCTTTAAGAGAATATTTTCCCCCATAGTAACTTTTAAGCCTAAATATTAGCGCATAAAAACTAAATTAACATACATTCATCTCCAAAACCATTTCTAATTTGATTCTTCGGTACATACGTATTATACCTTCGACTATTTTCGCCAATTCACAAAATTTCACCAAATGCTGTCATCCTTATTATTGCTCTGTCCGAACACGCGCAGGAGAGGTTTCCACCATTGGCTGTATATCGTAACATTTAGTGACTTCTTTTGATTTGACAAAATTGTGATCTGTGGTATAATGTGCAAGTACCGATTCTTCGTTATTCTGAGAGTTTAAATCCACTCTGCACTGTATATCGATGTAGTTTATAGAATCAATCAGTGGCGTATACAAGGGGGAGGGGGTTCAAATCCCCATAGGCCAACAAATTTTTAGTTTTTACCGTAGAAAATACCCCTCGGCGCTTTCGTCTACTTGTTTTTTAGAATTTAACCCCCTTCTCCCATAAGGGAGGTTTGTGTGCGCAACTAGTATCATTATTGATATATGATAGGGATATATGCACAGGCATAATTTTCTTCTCCATAATAGTAATAAAAAATAATTTGATTTCATTAAAATTTAATTTTAGAAAAATTGTGTAGAAAAACAAACACAAACAAGTATAAAAAAATTTTAAGTCAATTCCTACTTAGATCAACAAAGAAAATTTTATTTTAACTACTTTTTATTAAATAGTTACAATTAATATACATATGTATATACATATGGCAGAATCACAACATTAAGTGGAAACTGATTTTTATTAATTATCATTAAAATATCGTATTGTCATCCAAAACAATTGTGTATGTAAAATTTCAGTTCAACTGAATGCTTTAAAACGTGAGAAAAAAACCTTTTCAAGTTTTGAGACAAGTCGCCAAGAGGGTCGCCAACGTGGCTGTATTTGTAATTCTTTAAATAATTAATTTTTATTAATTATAATTAAAATATTGTATTGTAATCCAAAATAATCATATATATAAAATTTCAGCTGAATTGAGCGCTTTAAAATGTATTTTATTAACGATTGAAAATTCCACCAAGATAAATAAATAATAAATATATAGAGAGTATGAACTATAATAGTATAGGAAATGAAAAATAAGTTAGAGATCAGAATAATTTCGTTTCACAATTAAACTATAAAAAAAAAAGGTCGAAATCAAAAATAAATATAATTGACATTTGTTCTTTTCCCTACCAAATAAAGTGCCAAGAAAAAGCGATTAGAAACAGACCAAATAAATTTCTTTTTATCAAGCTTTCTCGATTTTTTTGCTTACTTTATTAGTTTACATCTTTGATCTTGCTGGAAGGGATACTTTTATTTGCATCTTCATTTGTATTTCTAATTTTTGGCATACACTTATACAAGTTTTAACATTTTAAAATCTCTCTCTCTCTTATTAAAATTTTTAAAAGTTATTCCCTAAACACTTATATCGTTATCAGTTATCACGACGTTATATCTCCTTAAATGGTGCGACAGCCCAGGATGGGCCTTGGTCATCTCAAGAATTTTCTACTTGGCCTCTCTTTTTTTGGTCAAGTTTTCGAAATCCCTTTCTAGGCAGTCAACCTACTGAGGCTGGGTCGACCGCTAGTTCTCGTTTCAGTGGATTTGGCCAAAAAGATTTTCTGTGTTGAATGTTCTTTGTTCATTCTAATAACGTGGTTAGCCCATTTAGTTCTTTGAATTTTAATATATTTTACAATGTTTGGTTCTCCGACAGCAAAGTAGATTACTGAATTTGAGCGTCTATACCAAACGTAATTAACCTCAGTTCCTCCAAGAAAAGCTTTTGGGATCCAACGCTCAAAGCCACCAAGGGTATTTTCATCATTTTGTATCATTGTCCAAGTTTCTGATGAGTATAGGTCTGATTAGACATTTATAAATTAGCAGTATAATTTTCCTTTTAATTAAATTTGATCTCCTAGACCGTAAAAGTATCTATTGGCAGCATCAACTCTCCTCTGTGTATCAGATGTGGTGTTGGTATCAGTGTTAACCTCACAGCCCAGGTATATATAAAGCTATCAACTACGACCCATTTAATCATTATTATTTTTCATGTTAAATATCACCAAAAGTACAATGTAGACATAAATAACATGCAATGCGAGCATATTTTATCAACACATAGTGCAAGTTTCAGTTCAGCATACTGTTCGATTCGATACCATAATGTGATATATTCCTGTTTAAAATGAATATTTTGTATCCTAATAATGTTATCCGATTGAAAACTATGATAAATGTTCTTAGTTGCGTTTTAGCTGTAGAAATTAATTTTATCAGTAACCGTAGGAGACCGTGCCAACAAAAAAAAAATGATTAAGAAGGGCCAATGAACGGGAAAAAATTTTTAAGCGGATCATTTGATTAAAACAGATCTATGAAGTAAGCTGAATGCCTATCGAGTGTGGAGATTGTATGAAAATAAAAACAATCAACCAATCAATAATACTCATGGTCATCACAATCAAATAATATAAAAAGATACGGAAAAGAAGATTAAATACAAATGAGTTCAACAAAACACATTTTTTTAATCACCTAAAAGGCTGACAAGATAGAAAAATATCTTTTTTAATCGAGCTTATAGGAACAAAGTTATTTAATTTTTTTTCGTTATTTGGCAATTAGTTGTAGTTGCTTCTGTTTTACTCTATGCATGATTGTGATCTGATTTGTCTCTGAGTTGGGATGAATATTCTACAACTCCGCAGTTTTCGAGATACACTTCTTTAAGGTGACTTGACTGACTGTTCGGAACAGAGATTTTGAAGAGTCTAAGTGAATAATTTTTTTATATTTAGTGACAGTTGTGAACTAGAATATACATATAAAATTGCTTTAATAATATCATTGAGATAAAAAAATTACTTAAATGTAATTATTTACCAAAAAATGAAGAATGAATATTTTCAAAACAGGGTCCCTTTATGAAAGCTGCTTTCATAACCATAATAGTTTGCCTATTTATATCTGATACTTCTGCGTCAGAGTTGAATTAAGATTTTTGAAATAAGTAATTTAAAAGTGATTTATACATATTTGTTAATATCAGAGTGTAGAACTTTTAACAAAAAACGTCTATTATTTTTTCATTTGATGGTAACTCTGAAAACGATGCGAATTTTTTAAAGCTCCTATTTCAGACTATGTATATAAGCTCTAGGTAAACATAGGGAAAAAATTTATTGTTGTAGAAGCTTTTTCCATAAAAGGAGAATGTTTTGAAAATACGTCATTTTTTTTTTTTTCATTTTTTTTGCCAAATAATTGCATTTAAATAATTACTCTTTTATAATACTCTTAAAACAGTTTTACATGTACATATATTCTAATTCAACTGACACGAAGTATTAAAAAAATTATCCGTTTATATGCTTTTTCAAAACAATTGTTCCGAACGTTGTTAGTCACTTTAAGAGTACACAGCACACTAAAAATTTTATAATTACCGAAAAACATTCTTTTTTTGTATTTTCTTGTGGCTCATACCATTGAGTAGCTTGCCACCAAATTTCAGATCTGTTAACAAATTAGTTTTTAAGATATTTGAAGTTTTCTGAGCTGTGGTTTTAGTTTCAGTTTCATTTTAAAGCATTTTTCCACTCTTAAATGGAATTAATTAAAAATATTTTAGAGCACAATCAACTCTTTTAGTATATGAAATGTTTATTAATTCCAATTTTCATTATTAAAATTATTTCTGCTTAATTATATTTTGAGATTTTTGAATTTTTATTATTAATTAATTAAAATTGATTTCAAGACCAATTTTTTGCTTTAAACATAATTTATATAAATTAAAAGCATTATCATCAATTTTTTCTGTTGATAAAATGCCATGGCCAAAACATTCTCAGGTTGCTGTGAGCAACAATATTTCGAAGCGATGGAATGCTAATAGTATTTTAAAGACATAGAACAAGAGCTAAAACTTCCCAAACTTCCCGATTTAAAACTGAAAAAATTTAGTTTTATGAGCAAACCTGGCTATTTTTAGCATAAGTTAGTATCATTATTATTTCGTACATAAACTCTTTGTGTTTCAAAACATTTGTGTGAAAATATTAGATTAAGATTAAGCTGAATAAAATGTCGTAAAAAATGCTATCAATATTATACAAAAATGTATTTTGAATTTAAAAAAAGTATTTTCAGTCATATTTAATTAAAATAGTATTTTAATGTAGAACACATACATTGTAAAATAACATATTAAAAAATTGGAGTTTTACGGGAATTATAAGTTTTTGTTTTATGCCTTTACAAATTTTAAATGCGTTTTTCTCAGACTTTCAGTTTTGAAGGTATAAGTGTTTTCTAATTCCTAAGGCTTTCTTTCTGTTCATCATAGAGCCTTAAATTTTTTTATATACTCCTAAACGTATATTCTATAAAAGTTTATATGAATTTAGGGCTGAGACCTCTAGTTATTTTTTTTAAAAATGCTAAAGTTACTATTTTTTAAAAATTTGTGGTTTTCCCAGGTTTTTCTAGAAAAATAGCTATTACAAATCAACTAGGGAATAGATTTTCAATTCCGTACTATAACTTTTGTTTGCAATATTCTAAAAAACACAAATAACTTAAAAAGACTAAAAAATTTTAAAAAGTGAGCATTTATAAAAGTTTGAAAAAACTTCAAAAAAAAAAAAAATTCCTAATTTTTTAAAGTTGTAAAACAATGGCTGATCAAACTGACTTTTTTACTGTTTCAGAATCAACTTAATAATATAATCTGAATATAAAATATAAACTATTTTTACTGTTACTGTCTCCAAAAAAAATTTTTTTAAAGGGTACTGTGTATTCTTAAAGTGACAATAGATTCGTTGAAACCCGCTTTCTTTTTGAATTCAGTGAAATTCAGCTGATAAATTGTTGCAATTTAAGAAAATAATAAAGTACTTACGTATTATACCGTCGAACAGACGAAAGGACATCGCCAATCCAAACAATGTCACCAAATGCCGTCATCGTTATTATTACCGTGTTCGAACGTGTGGAATTGGAACGGTTTTTTCAATGCTGGCTGTATATCGTAACATTTGACGTCGTTTATTTTTTTTATTTGATGAAATTGGTTGACGGTATAATACGTAAATACCTATACATATATGATTTTCACCAAATCGTAAGTATGAGCAAAATTGAGTTAGTACAAGCATGAGATCAGTTTTTCAATATTGGCTATACATCGATTAACTTGGTGATGTATTTTCATTAGAGGAATCGATTGACAGCGTAATACGCAAGTATTTAAGTTACTTGATGAAAGAATAAAATATAAGAAAATAGCATAGAAAAGTTTGAGTCAGATTCTCAAAGGACTCTAATAAAATGATTCATAAAATAATTGCTGATCATTTAACAATACTAAAGCAAAAACTTGTCATTACTTTCCAAATTAAAAAGAAAAAGATTGCTTTTGAAATTTATTTGTAAAAAACAGCGCAACACTACATCAATAATCTTTGAAAGAAGAATTAATTGCATTTACGAGATTTAAATTCAAATCATTTAGAAGAATCTTAACACTAGAACGTCTATCAGTATCAATTTTTTTGACACCGGAGCCAGTTTACTTTATTCTCCTTTCAGTACTTTTGCAGGGAATTAAAAAAAATTTTCGTGAATTTTAATCATATTTCCTGGTGTTTACACAGAAAACGTTTTGTGGCTCTAGGTTAATTAGGAGTTATTTTCCAATTAAATATACCTAGAATGTCCGCTAGTGTCATTTCGACACCAAGGCAAATTATCATTATAAAAAGATATAGTTCAATAAAATAGAATCCACTAAGTAGATACTAATAGTAAAACAAACTTCAGGAAGTAATATCACACATTTTTTTGAATTTGAATACAGTGGTATTGAGTTCACACAGTGGAAATGAAAAAATTATACTAAAATTGTTGTGTGTAAGGGTTTCGTTACATAGCATTTGCTGATATGCTCATAAAAAATTAATTCGATTTCCAGAATTAGTGCAGAAAAGACATCATGAAACGATGGCTCTTAGAAAAGGTCAAACCCCTTATGAAATTGCTAATTTATTGTGAGAATTTTGTGAGAATGAATTAGCTCTAATTTTTAGATTCTGATGAAGTCAAAAGATTGAATGAAAGTGACTGCGAAGAATATCTGAAGAAAGTGCAGATGTAATTGATAATATTCCAGTAAATCCTGATATATATGTCTCTAAGGATGACATAGAATGGATACCGTTTAATAGTAATGTTCCTGGCAGATTTGAGACTCAAAATATGTTTTGCGAGAAAGCAGGGGTCCCACAAGCTTCGTGAAACATAATGTACGTCAGTTTTTTTATGATATAAAGGGTCATAATATATGAGAATTGCATGAAATAATATTAAAAAGTCTTAAAACTAAACCCTACCGAACGGTAGTCCTGCAATGGACTAAATTCATGATGGTCACATGATAACGGCAATCACGTGTTTCCCATTGATTAAAAATTGACATACTCTGTTGTTAACTTGTTAAGTTCAGATAACATTTAAAATTTGATGATTGGGTAAAGTGTTCTCGTGCTAAAATTCTTCAAACAGTTTTCAAAATTAAAAAAAAAAATACTTACATTATACGAATACTTTTAAATTAAGTGCATTTTGTTTAACTGTGTGCATTATTATATCGTTGACAAATATGCACTTTCTGAAAGAAAGTTCCTGCAAAAAGCAAAAGTTGGCAGCAGTGAAGCACATGAACTAATTGGCTGGAAACGCGTGATTATATTTATGATATAATTATGACGTCGCATTAATTTATGAATTGATTGGCCGAAAACACGTGGCTCAGTTGTCATGTGACTATGACGTCACATGAATTAAGTCCTTTATTCACAGTTTAAACAATTACTTTATACATTTTATATCGCAATGTAAAAATGATATCGGTTGACGTTTAAGGGTAATCGAAATCCCGGACGTTCTAGAGTTAAATTCATTCTGGATTAACTTTAAATAAGACTATCCTATAGTACCAAAAAAAGTATTAAGAATATTACCACAGTATTGCATGTTTTATTTGCAAGGATTTCGATTATTGGATTTAACGAAAAAGAAAAAAGGTACTTATAATGCCGACCAATTTCGCCAACGAGTGAAAGTGGTTTTCGGTTATTGACAGCATATCGCGGCATTTGACGATGCCTTTTGATTTGAAAGTGGTCGACGGTATAGTACGCAAGAACCTGTTTTGTTGCGCATAATCAAACTTTTATCCATCATGGCGTGAAAAAGGGATTAAACCCCAACTTCGGGTAGGAATTTGAAATTCCTATTTGGAACGTTTTTGTTCGGTTTCCCCGAGAATAAATTAACGCAGAGCATGCTACTTACGTATTATCGTAACCGTATTGGCGACATTATATGAAACAAAGCACATGGCAGCCAATTCAGTGCATGCGACACATGCGAAATCGGGGTTGCCAATTTGGCGAGTTATCTTGAACGTTGGCATTATACGATATTACGTAAATACCCAGAGAACAAAAGGATGAAGGGAGAAAAATTTACCTAAATATTAAATTTGTGAATATTTGGCGTTTTATCCCCAAAAATAATTTCATCGCCAAGGATGGAGTTAAACCTCATATCACCCAAACCTTAAAAAGGTGTTTCAATCTGACAAAAAAAAAAAAAAAAAAAAAAGCTAAAACAGGTGGAAGAGATTGAAACAAGGTGATTAAGTATAGGAATGTGGGTACGGAAATGTCGAATGCAAGAATGTTAGTTTATAATTAAGTACTAAAACCGGATGATCAATTTCGTCAAACCAAAAGACCTCGCCCATCCAATAGTGGAAAACCTTTTCCTTGAATGCTCACAATATAATAATAACGACGACAGAATTTGGCTTTTTTTGAATTGGCGAAATTTGCCGACAATATAATACGTAAGAGCCCAGTAGCTGAGTGGTAGTGAATCGCGCTTTCACGCCACAGGTCCAGGATTCAAATCCCGAGCTGGGCAAGGTCAACTCAACCTTTCATCTCTTTAGTGGGTCGATAAATGAGTACCAAGCTTGTTTGTGAACTGAACACTTGTGGTTTCGCGTCAGAAAAGACCACTTGACCGAAACATCTGTATATGCCTTCCAGCGCCTAAAGTCACGTAAACTGAGATAGGCGCAGTAGGCTTTGGCTTTCACGGACTATTGCGCCACTGAGTTCAGTTATAATACGTAAGTTCCGAATAAAACAGGTAAAGTCAAATGAAATAGACAGTCTAATGATCAAATTTTTCGAATAGATGCTTGGAAGAGAGCACTTATTGTAGTGACACAAGATGCACAGTGGAGGTACATGGGTTACAGTACATTATCAAAAATATCAGGCATGTAATGCTCATTTTCAGCAGCAAGTGACAATTTGTCTCCCATATATTCATCTGACTCAATGGGAGTTTCTTAGATTATGCTCTTAATGCAACCCAAGAAGAGGATAGGTACTTACGTGCTATCGCAACCTATTGGCAACATTATATGAAACGAAGCAAATGGTTGCCAATTCAGTTCGTACGATACATAGGAAATTGGGGTAGCCAACTTGGCGAATTATTAATAGAGTTGGTGATTGTTGCGATAATACATAAGTACCAGAATATATTTACTGATTTCATTCACAAGTCCTTAACAAAATTATTATCGTACAGTTAAACTCTCTGTGTTTTCAAAATGATAGCAAAGTGGTTATATCATAGTTCAGATTCATGTATAAGTTATATTCTACTAACAGTTAGAAAATATTAGCAAAATTGCATTTAGAATGTGCCACTTACCTCCAAAGTACTCCCCTGGTCCCAATTGGGCTACTTCTTGCTCTTCCTTTTTCTGTGCAGATTTCTGAGTTACTTTGACAATTCCCTCTTCAATGAAGTACATGCCATCTCCCTCATCCCCTTCTCTGAAAAGCGTCTCTCCTTCCTTTATTCCCACTGGAGTCAATGCATCGCACACCTGCATCTTCTCGTACTCATTCAATGGTTGCAGTTCGGGTACTTTTTCCAACATCATTTTGTACTTCTGCCTCTTCTCGAAGGCTCTTTTCACAACCAACTTGTTGAAAGTCCTCCGACTCACAGCCCAGAGAAGCCCGTCTGTTTTTGCTTTAACAGTGGCGGCTCTTGGCTGGTTATGAAGCAATGCCAGTTCGCCAAAACTCCCAGAGTTTTCATAAGTTTTAACCACTTTCTCTTCTTCTTTACTATCTTTAACAGTGGCCTCAAAGATTCCTTTATCGATTACGTAGAAGAAGTCCCCATCATCCCCCTGTCGAATAATCACTTGGCCTTTCTTGATTTCTCTAGGCATCATGGCTTCTACAATCTCGTTGAGGTCATCTTCATCCAGAAATTTAAAGAGAAAGATATCCTTGGTGCGTTCTGTAATTTTTTGTCTCTCCTCATCTGTTTTGGGGTGCTTTTCAATCTCTTCTTCATCGTCATCTTTTTCTGGGTCATATTTTTCGCCAACCACTGATTGGCGCCTAAGAGCTCTAGATCCCAAAATGTTGGTGATGCCTGTTTTTTCTCCGGAAGAACCTGCTGGATCTTCATTTTTACCCCTGCTCTCCCTCAGACGAGTAAAATAATCGGCTGCATGGCTGATGATGTCGTCTGGGTTTTCCACCAAGACAGTGATCGTGTAT
The DNA here is from genome assembly GCA_019973955.1 of Trichonephila inaurata madagascariensis. NCBI lineage: Eukaryota > Metazoa > Arthropoda > Arachnida > Araneae > Nephilidae > Trichonephila > Trichonephila inaurata. Next base: position 37,476 of record BMAV01008305.1, read on the forward strand.
TCTAAGAGGATATTTTCCAGGACGGGAGGCACCGAAATCTGTCTGTCAGACATGGGTTTGGTTTCTTGAAACGGCAAGTTCGTTTCTGCATAAAATAATAAAGAAATATCAAGTTCAGAAAATATAAACTTTTAATTCTCCGTCTAATTATGAACAAATAAGTTGCCATTTTACACTGTTATTTTCTTTTAAAAATCATGTTATTTTATATTGTAATGGAAACTCGTGAATTCAATGACATTTAGTTTTATATTTAACAATAGTTTTATTTTTAATTTTCTTAATTATTCATAGTAGTATGAGTTTTAAATATTCAATTTCACTTTTGTTAACTTTTAAGCTGCATTCACACCAAGACAGCCAACGTCGAGCATTGAGTGTGTAGCCAATCAGCGACTTCATCTCGGGCGAGATGCAGTCTTCTGATTGGGTAGACGCTCAATGCTCGACGCTGGCTGCCTGGGTGTGAATGCGGCTTTATATTATTATGGTTCATATTAAGGCGCAATAGCCTTTCATAATGATCACATGATAAATATAACCACATATTTTTGTAGATTTAGAAGCTAACATTAGACTTCAAAATTCTAGAAGCAATTTCAAATTTGATAGTTTGGTAAAAATGCTCGAATATTACGGTTCTTCAAAAACGCTTTGCAAATTAAAAAAATTATATTACAGGGGTATTTTAAATTAAGTGCACACTTTTGTGTGTGTTTACTTACGTATATTATAATTCTTAACAAATACGTAGTTTTTAATGGAAAATTTTGGTAAAAAGCAAAAGCTAGCAACAGTGAAGCACATAAACTGATTAACTGGAATCACGCGATTGCATTTATCATGCGATTATAAAGTCAGCATGAATTTAGCTAATTAAATGTTATGCGAAGGATAAACAGACACACTATGTGATCGTTGGAAAATAAAGGTGCTTCGCTTTTCAAAATAATCATATTGCAACACGCCACGTATGTTTTTTTTTTTTCCGTGGTAGCACTCTCCTTGGGGAAAATTTACAGGAATGTTCACTTCGCAGCAGGAAATGGGAATCCAGAAGCTGTGAGAAGGATTACTAGATTGGAAACTTTATCTTCCTTGACGACAAATTTGGCGAAAAAGTATATCGCTAAGGAAGTCTGTGGAATCGCCCCTTATGGAAATTTCCATTAGGCTGCGTCCTCCCGTTGGTGTGGTGTGGTAGTTAGGAAAGGGGGGTACCAGCTCAGGTGTCGTCCACGTCACTTGACCATGGTTCAAAATTACGTGGTCCGTCGCCAAAAGCCCTCGTGTAGCTGAACAGTGCGACGTTAATATTCAATCAATCAATCAATCCATTAGGCTGCAAAAGGGGCCTTTGAGATGAAGATATAGTCAATCAAGTTTAGAATCTGCTTGTGTCTTGTCTACGATAAGACAGTAATACTATCTCCCTGAGTTCCTGCTAATGGAACTGTTCCAGAGAGCCATTTCTGGAAAGCTGTAGAACTTGTTCATATCGAGTGCATTGTTCCATTACTGTAAATAATGCCTTTTTATCATTGCTTTATGTATCTATGTTGATTTGTTTTCGTGTAGTCATTTAATCGTCCTTGTCCAATAATACATTTCTTATTTTTCAATGAATTGGAGTCGTCGGCTGTTTTATACCCACACATATAGACTAACTATACTTAATCTTTTAACCTCAGATAACGTACAGATAGCGTTTAACTTTTGTTAAGGAATTTCGTTGACCACGCTATTGTTGCAATGCACATAAATGAAGAATAAAAAAAATTTCTAATTTTATATAATTTTTTTTCTTCAAAATAATGACTAACGATTAAAATCGCGTCGTTGTTTTTATTTTTGGTATATTTCATTTTTCATTCTCGAAATCCAGTATTTGAAACTTTCAAATTTTAAATCAATTGAAACTGCAAGTGGAAAAAAAAGTTCTCATTCTTTCCTTCCAATTTTCATTTCTGCCCTAGAATTTTAATAAAATAAAGGTGTGGTATAAAACATGTTTAACCCTGTCAGCTCAGTTTTAAGCCTACGTGTTTGCTAAATGTTACTATAGTTCCTATTTCTTACTGCCTCTTTTACTATTTATACATACTTCAATATTTCTTACTCAATGTAATGACCGTCTTGAACAAAACAATTTAAGCCCGCCCCCCTTCCCTAAAAAAAGGGTGACGCACCAAGAAGGAATTATCTTATTGGGTGAAGGATGAAATAGCATTTTCATACACTTGACGATAAAATATGAAAATGCTCAACTTTTCCCCGTCAATCACTGACTACTTTTAGCTCTAGCGCATTTCAATAAAGTATCTGGGTTGTTTATGAAACAGAGGATATTTTATTCCAAAGCATTAGTTCCAAGCGAATTTGATTCCATCCACCCAGTTTGTTGTATCAATGCCCCGAAGATGGATTCGTAAATAGTATGAGCGGATGTCACCATTTGAGAGAGGATAAGCGATTGGACTAAAAAAAGCAGGATGGAAAAATAGCAAGACCGATTGACATTTGAATCACAGCGATGCTACAATTCGACGATATTATCAGTGGCCATACAGAACGTCAAGAAGGTAGCGGTTGACTGAGAACGATAGCAAAACTCATGGACAAAGTGATTGTTGGATTGCCGCTCCAAGCCCTTGTAGCATTCTTATCGACGACCAACATGTAATTGGATGTCAGTGACAGCAATGACCATCGATAGGGGACTCGGTAAACGGGGGCTGAGGTCACGGAGCCATTGCACATTTACAGCAGTGCCGTAATTATTCGATTTGGAATCTCATGGATTAGAGAAGTAGTGTTTATAGTAAGGAGTCTAGCTTCGAATATGGTCCTGATGACTAGTAATGATAATGTTTGGAGTCATCTGGAATTATGATTTGTAGTGCCTTTTCATTTGATAGCTTGATTCCGTTGATTGTCACTCGTAATATCCTAACAATACATCTGTATGTCGAGTATATTTTATGCCCCGTAGTGTTACCTTTTCTTCCACCAATCTCTGGACTTACATTTTAACAGGATATTGTCCGGTAGCACACGGCACTCTTTCCTACAGCTTATCTTCTTGCTTCTTCAACACTTCCCTAGCCAATGCGGGAGAGAGATAAAGAGATCTTTCCCCATTACCACATGTTTGGGCTCTAAATGAGTAAGCTTCTGCTATCATAGCTGGATCACCCTGATGTAATTCGTCAGCTCCAGCGTATGTGATGTATAACGTCGCTTTTTAGTTAGCCCTCTGTTTACTACCCCACATTTATTCCCCGGCATCCCAGGAGAAAAGGCGCACAATATGGCATTTTCCTTCAAAGTGGGTGATAGTTAGGCACACCTTTCTCAGCTGCTAAATTCATTCTTTTTTTTTCTATTTAAAATGTTGCTACTACACCTGTGTGGAAAGGATGGTCTGCTATTGTGAGGAGGAAATGCCATGAACTGTATTGATTGTATGCGTTAGAGTGACATGTCGATTTATGACCCATCCATATGTTTTTCGACATGGGATGATAAGATGGTCCTGGGCCAGATTGAAGTTTGTCCCGAAAAAAACAATGGTGATTGGGACCAAATCTTAGGGTGCTATGTGCCAATCCATGTTCTTTTCAATCCGAAACTGAAGGGGCATGACTGACTTGTTGCATGACCAACCTGTTAATGTGGCGTGGAAGTTGGAAGAATGGGGTATCAGCTCAGGTGTCACTCTCGTCACTTGACCATGGTTCAAAATTACGAGGTCCGTCACCAATATCCCTAGTGCAGCTTTGTATTTGAAGTTAATATAACATTCTTCTACGATACCATAAGTGATTTTATTTTCAATATATGTGCATCATTCGGATAACTCTTTGGTATGTCGCTTTTATGTTGTAGAGTATATTTTAAATTTGATAGCTAAAGAAAACTAGTATGCTACAAATTTTGGTTAATTAGTGAATATAATCTTAAAATAACGTAAATAATTTAAACCTGCATATTTAATAAATTAATATTACTTTTGTTCCATTTATTTATGATAAAAACTGTAATATTCGCAAGCAACGCCATCTCTTACAATATAATGGAGTTTCAATGGAAACTTGGTGAAATATTGGAGAGACAAACATGTTGGCATCGTTCTTTGAGACCATTTTTGGTGACTATATGGAGGCTTCTGAAAATTCTGGAGAAGTCTACGACGTCATGATCCGCGAAAGCGGATTGCACCAGAAAGCAGTGGAAGGTAGCCGCGCAGACTGTAAATATCAGTCGCTTCCTGAAAATGAGTTAGTTCTACTTCAGCTGTTGAAGTGTGCACGGTGTGTTTGCTTACGGTCGAGTTTCTGATTGCTAATAGTCTTTATCGCTACGTGCGTGCACTTTAAGACACTGATAGTTGTGTCTGATTGCTGTAGAAGGTGTGAGAACCTTCTTGAACTATTGTACGAGTTTCTCTGCTGTTTATCCTGAATTTAAAGGACTGTTTTCGTCAATTATTTGCATCGTTCTTGAAGAATTGACTTAGAACGAGCCCCGACGTACGCAACACTATCTTTCATTTTACCTCTTATTAAGGATCATTGTACTGGTATACAAATAATGTTCCCTTTTGCTTGAAGTAGTTGCGGACTCGAGATAAATGGAAAAATATATTTCCTCGTTACGGTGCTATTTTTACTTTTTTTTCAATTCCTACTATTAGCTCACACTCTCTCTCTATTTATTTATTTATTTATCTTGATGAAATTTTCAAACGTTAATAAAATACATTTTAAAGCGCTCCATTGAGCTGAAATTTTATTTTCATGATTATTTTGGATGACAATACAGCAATTTAATTATAATTAATAAAAATTAATGGATTAAAACTAATTATTTAAAGAATTAGAAATACAACCACGTTGGCATCACTTTTGGCGACTTAGTGAACCTTTTGGTGACTTGTGTCAAAACTTGAAAAGGTTTTTTTTCTCACATTTTAAAGCGCTCGTTTAAGCTGCAATTTTTTATACACTATTGTGTTTTGGATTGATAATACGATACTTTAATGATAATTAATAAAAATAAATTACCACTTAATGTTGTGATTCTGTCCTATGAATATACGTATTTATATTTTAATTGCAACTATTTAATAAAAAGTAGCTGAAATAAAATTTTTCTTTGTTGATCTAAGTAGGAATTGTGAATTAGAAATTTTTTTTATATTACTTGTTTGGTTGCAGGAACTAGAGAGCACAATAAATATCAATATTATGCTAAAATTATTAATATTAGTCAGAAAGTACTAATATTCGAAATGAATAATTATTGATGTCCAGTATTGTAACTACTGCTCTTATCATTTTATCATTTTGCTGAAAGAGAAAGATGGAGAAAAAAAATAAAGATATTTTTACTTATTTTATATATATTTACTATATATTAGGCATTTCGAAATATAGAACCTCTTAAATTTTTAAAAAAGTAAAGGTGATTGGATTCATCTTCTGAACAAGACAAGTTTTTTTTCTTTCTTTTTCTTCCTTTTTTTTATATTTTTTAGTGGCAAGGATTAAGTTATACGAAAAGTTTTTTTGTTTGATTGTTTTAAGTAACGTTGATCCCACAGAAGTTTAAATAAATGTCAGCTAAATTAATCTATACATCAGAACTTTAAAATAAATAAATGAAAATAAAAAATCTTCACCTCTTTTTATAATAAGTTGCCTCCAAAATATTTTTTAGGTTTTCCTAACTGTGTTTTCAGGTGTTGCAAAACAGAGAAGTTATGGATCATAAGATTGGAGATATTTAATCCAATCCGAAGAAAAAAAATGTACCTTTATCGACAGATATTTGACGTCATAGTTCTAGAAAAATAGAGAAAAACAAAATATTAGTATATAATATATATATATATATATATATATATAAGAAATCTATGAAATACAGTGCAACTAAAAAAAGGTTTTTAAACTAATATAAATGTCCGAACAACGTTTTCATATGAAATATCAAGAAGATTACAAAAGAAAAATTTAAAAATTAAGTTCAAGTTTTAAAAAATTTTAAAAAATATATTTATTTAATCTTTATTTACTAGAAAATGCAAAGCGAATTATGTTGGATCCAGGTGTATTTTTTCTTGCATTTGTAGATCAGAGGCATCGAACCATTTAGTCACATTGGGCAAGTGAGTGTTCATTAACGTCGCACTATTAAGCAACGCAAAGGCTATTGGCGATGAACCTCGTAATGTTGAACCATTGTCAAGTGACGACAACAACACCTGAGCTGGCATCCCCCTCTCCTAACTTCCGCACCAACAGGAGGACGTTTGATCTTCGATACATTTAACGTGCATCAGCTTCTCTATACGGCAGATCTTCAGTGGCACTAGGTCTCGAACTTATGACACGCAGGTCACAAGCTCATGACCCTAACCACTAGGCTACCGTGGTCAGGGGTGTCTTAAGACTTATTGAAAGCCTAGGCCCTTACGCAAAAGTTGACCCTGAGCACCTACGCAATTGTAGGCCCTGGGCTCCTATATAAATGTTGGCCCCACCTATAAATGTAGAAAATGCATAGCATACGATGTCAAGTGAGTGAATATTAACGTCATACTGTTCAGCTACACGAGAGCTTTTGGCGATGGATCTCGTCATTTTTAGCCACGGTCAAGTGACTAGGACAATGCTTTAGCTGGCATCCCCCTCTCCTAACTATCACACCATACCAACGGGAGGACGTTTGAGCTCTCGACCGATTTAACGTGCATCGCTCCCCTACACCGTGGGCCTTCAGTGGTATTGGGCTCGAACTGACACGCCAGCCACGAGTCCATTACCTTGACCACTAGGCTCTACCATGGCCACGCATACGTTGTCAAATACTCGTACAAACCTGAAATAAGTGTGTATGACAATCGCACAAATCGGCTAAAGCGACTGCCGCCTTTTAACTGAATGAGTATTAGTGGTAGACCTAGGTCTATATAGCGACAATGGTCATCTAGTAGCCAGTTGACATATCGTTCGAAATTCCTAGTTTTTTGGAGAATACAAACGGAAATAACATTTGACTGTTTAAATTATTCGAATCATGATCTTGTCAAAGCTGAATCGAGAAAGAGACGAGGCCCGTGCTTAAGTTGGCCCATGCTTAAGACGTCCATGGCCATGGCCATAACTAAATGCTGAAAAAGATCAAACAGATCACGCGAAACTATGTTACATCAAAGTATCAAATGTACACAAAATAAGCAAGTTACTAAAAGTGTGCACGCATGAAATTCGTACCACGAACTGGACTTGAACTGAGAGCACTCGGGTGCTGAGACAATAGATTTGTAGTTAGGATGCCTATTTCAAAAGAATAATCAGGCTCAAGAATCCAATGCGCTATGTTTGCCATATGCAACACAGGCTGCTCTACACTACAGAAGATAGGTCAAAATCTTGAAATTAAAGCGATATTTTGCATTGTTTTGAGACTCAAATGGTTCTATATTTTTGTTCAATGCAAATTAATTTTCAAGGTGTTCATAAAACTGTAATTCACTGCTGTGGATGCTTAAGAACAGTGGTAACATAAATAATGCATGATTGTGAAGCAATGAGTATTGTGTCTTTTTGTACATGTCTTATCTAAAAAAGCCTTAAAATATCTTAGTATTTTGTATATATCTTATAGAAATCCAGTGTATATATATGACCAGATTTTTCTTTAAATTGAATTTGTCATCGCAGCTCTCTATGGAATCAGTTTGAAAATTGACATAATATATACAGGGTTCATAAAGAAGTATACACTTTTCTGATGCTGTGAAACAATAACAGTCACAGACACGCACCATCTCTGTGAACTATAAAGTAGATGTGTTCTTAAATTTGTGCATCACACCTTACACAGGCCAGTGATGCAGGCAATAGCCGCAGATTCCCCTAAGATAAAAGTGTTCTGCTCTGTGTCCAGAAAAAAAATGTTCGTCCCCTTCTTTTTTCACGAGCAAACTGTCACAGGAGCCACTTTTTTGGAACATATTGATGCTGCAGTTGCAGAATGACATTGACAACTTCATTCTCCAGTTGAAGGATGTACCAACACAGTGGTAAGCTTACGTGTGGGTTTACCTCGATGAACATCTCCCTCACCGCGCGATGAAGTGGATGGGCCGCGGACTACTAAATGCCACTCTCCGAATAGACACCCTGAAGTCCTGACTTAGCACCTTGTGATTTCTTCTTATAGGAGTACGTAAGGGTCAAGGTATTCATCCCTCCCCTTTCTGCGTATCAAGCCGCTACCGATGGACTTGATTCAGATACCTTAACACGTGTTTGAGTGGAAATCGATTACTGGCTCGATGTGTGTCGTGTAGCTAAGGGCTTACACATAGAACATCCGTGACTGTCTTTAACAAAACTTAAAATAATCCATACAGGTGACAGTACGATTTAGCTCGAATCCACCCCAATTTAGAGGGAGAACATCCTGGGGGTGGGGCTCAGGGGCCTCCCACTCACCTCACGAGAGGACTTGCGGCTCGACGGCTATTTAGAGTGCTTCCATACTGCAAAGGCACTATACATTTACAAAAACCAAGTCTTCTCCGGGATTCGAGCCTAGGCCCAACGGTACAGCAGTCAACGTCGCCAATCACTATACCGGATGGGCGACCCAATTTTTACAGGTAATATTTAAAATCTTACTTTGTTCTTGATTTATAGTGCATCGAAACTGTATACTTCTTTATGAATCACCCTGTATTTTAAATGGTTTTAAAATGTGCAAGTGGAATCACAAATGCACCATAAATTTCTGTTAACCCGTAACAAATATCGTCAGACTTATTCCCATGTTCTGCAGCATATTCTTTGTTGTCCGAAGGAACGAATTTATCCATTGAGTTCGAAATGAACTTTTTTTTTTGCTTTCTTTTGAAGCAGTCACAGTTTCATTTTAATTTGGAATTCGGTCATTGTTTGAAATATCGTTCTTGATTTGCTAGTTTTCATTTTGCTGGCGCATATGTGTGTGTGTGTGCTTGATTCATTTAAATTCAGTTCTAAAAATGTCACATCTATGAGAGTCAATTTCTGGTACAAATTCTTCTTGTTCTAAAAACTAATTGCTCGAGACATAATCAGTATCCAAAAATTCAAGGAATTTCTGGAATTGGAACCTTACCCCTTATAATAATTACAGTATTAATGGAAATGTTTTCGCGTATATTTATTCATCTTTCATGTACTTTTCCACTTTCAAAAGGCAGTTAAATGGCCTTCTTAATTACTTTTGCAAATCTAATATTTTGTCATCTCCGGTACATTATTAGTTCGCTTATATTATACAGAGAAAAAACAACAACTTATAACAGTTTTCGATGCTTCACATAAGACTCTTGGCATTGTTGTGTGTACTAAAATAGTTTTTTAGTGGTATTGTAAGGTCGCCAATACTCGAAATTAAAATTTTAACTGAGCTGCACTCGGGATTTATGCTCTCGTCTATCACCATAACATTTATCTTAAAATTAGTGGTGGTGGTGTGTGTGTGGTGGTGTGTGTGGTGTGTGTGTGGTGTGTGTGTAGTTCTAAATTTTTCATAAGTTCTTCCATCTTATCAGTTCATTTGAGAAGACTTCAAAAAAAATTTGCTTTTTTAATCACAGCATAAATTATATCATAACACACACATTTTCCAAATATTGCCTAATAAATTCATTATCATTTTGTTTTTTTTTTTTTTTTTTCATTTCTTCTTTTTTTATCTTGATATTTTGTTGTGATACGCTTTACATTTCGAGATACATTTTGAGAGTGTAAAGCTTTTTTTTTTAAAGAAATAACTACTGTTAGAAGCAGAAAAATGGGGAGTAAAAAAATACCAGTCTAATTCTTGCGTTCATAGAGAGGGAATCATTCATATCTCATGTCATGTTTCTCGCTCGCATTTTCGAATCAAGAATTATTTTATCATTCCTAATTTAATAGCACATTAATGTTGCATTTATAGCCACAATCTCAAAAAGCTTGTGTGTAATTTTTAAAAATTTATAGGGTTACATTTATAGCCATTCTAGGCCACGAGATAGACAAACATGTCGTGATGTGTTTTGGCATTTTGTATGCATTATTAATACGGCTTGAATATCTGGTTTATTGTATTTACACTGCTTTGATTGATTGATTGAATATTAACATCGCACTGTTCAGCTACACGAGGGTTTTTGGCGACGGACCACATAATTTTAAACCATGGTCAAGTGACGTGGACGACACCTGAGATGGCACCCTCCTCTCCTAACTACCATACCCCACCAACGGGAGGACGTTTCAGTTCTCGACAGATATAACGTGCATCGCTGCCCTACATGGCTGTATTTACACTGCATTTGAATTCGAACGAAAGAAAAGAAATATACATATTTCATTGATAATATTTCCCTGAAAATTCTATGGTATGAATGACGAAATTACGTTCTATTTGTATCGAAGATCATTTTTTTAAAAGTATTTAAAACTTTTGACATAATGTAATTAGTTCCATATTCAAGCTATTGTGTACTATCCATTAAAAGTAATAGAGAAATGTTTTCGCTTTTAAGTGAAACTGAAAGATCTCAACATCATATGAAGAATATATGTTTCGTGTATTGAAATAGTTCATTTATTTCATTTAAAAATATTTAAAACAAACAAATTTAATATGTTTTGACAGTAAATAACTACAAAGATGTTATATATATATGGCTGATACTTCATATTCAGACAATTTTATTTAAATTTAATATATGGTAAAGGTATCAGATCATGGCAGGCATGTCATGAGTTCGAGCCCAGTACAACTAAAGACCCACCGTGTAGGGGTACGATGCACGTTAAATCTGTCGAGAGCTCAAACGTCCTCCCATTGGTGTGGTGTGGGAGTTAGAAGAGAGGGATGACAGCTCAGGTGTCGTCTTCGTCACTTGACCATGGTTCAAAATTACGAGGTCCGTCGCTAAAAGCCTTAATGTAGCTGAACAGTGCGAAATTAATATTCACTCACTCACTCTCACCCTCTCTCTCTCTCACACACACACATACATATAAACACAAAAAAATGAATCTTTCATACGTCCATTTCTTTCAACAGTTTGTAACTGAAAGCTACAAAGCAAATAAATCCTACACTAATTAATTTTCATGAAATTTTTTTTATTTTGTTCTGCAGTATAATGCAGCATCACTCAATAAATTTAATGAATAACAACAGAGATGAATTTAAAAAACTAGAATATAGCAAAGATTTTTAAAAAGCATATTCAGTGAACCACAAAAGTGTTCGTACACTTGCAATTACCTATAAAATTTAATGTTTTCATCTAATAAAAATTGATACATCGGAATTGTAATTTTTTATGGTATCTGCACAACTTGTTCTTAATATAATAATATAATCAATTTTTAAATCATAAAATAAATATTATTTTAAAAAAATTAATAATCAAAAAACTACTAAAAAATTACGCCACCAAAGTCTTTGTACAATTAAAAAAAATCTCTACATATCTCTTAAAATATTATATATTTCTTTCTTAAAGTAGCACTTAGTAAGAAGATATCTCTTTTAGCGTCCACAATAACTTTTAAAAGTCTTGGTATAGATTTAACCAGTTTTTTCTAATGTCTACATCAATGTTTCTCCATTCTTCTGTGATTATTGTTTTTAACTCACAATTTGTTTTTATAAAAAAGTCATGTTTTCTCTTTTAAAATTTAAATTAACATCAAAAATGTTTTACTAGGCTTAAATTAAGTGATTTAGAAGGTATTTTCAGAATTTGAGGTTATTTATAGAGACACCAGGGGGTACATTGAGAGCAGTGAGTTTGGCGTTATTATGTTGCTAAAAATTGGTCTCAAATATCCAAATTTTGGGCGAATATTTTAAAATTGTTCTTTAAAATATTTAAGTAGAGCTCGTGATTCACAATACCATTAAAAAATACTAAATTACCTAATGCTTGATTTACACCACCACGCAAGAACACCTCCACCTCTGTTTCACTTTTCCATCTAGATTCATGGGATTACGTTTCAGAAAACTCAACATTGACAGCAAATTGGTTTGGATGACAGAAAATTCAACATTTTTGGTTTCGAGGGCGTATAATAGTTTAATGAAGAAAAAATGAGGAGCTTAATCCCAAAAATTTATGTTAAACAAAAACATCTCCACTTTCATGCTTCAGTATGGAGGTGAAAATGTTCTTGCGTGTGGGTATAAATCGTTTTCAGGATTAGGTTGTTTGTTATTTTTTTATGGTATCGTGAATCGTAAGCTCTATTTAAATATTTTAAAAAACAACTTTAAATTATCCATTCAAAATTTATATCCTGGAGGTGACTTCCTTTTTTAACGAAATAATGACGCCAAGCGCACTGTTCTCAATGTACACCACTGGTGTCTCACACACACAATAACTGTCCACAAATTCTGAAAACACCAACTAAATCTCTTGATTTAAGCCTAGTAAACGTACTTGGTAAGGATTTGATTTTTTAAAAAAAGAAAACATGACATATATAAAAACAAAATGTGAAATAAAAACAAGAATCACAGAAGAATGGAGAAACATCGATGCAGAAATTACAAAAAAAAAACTGATAAAATTTATATCAAGACCCTTAAAATTTGTTGGGGACGCTAAAAGATATCCTACTAAGTATTAAATTAAGAAAGCAATACAATATTTAAAGCTATGTTGAGATTTTTTTTAAGTGTACGAATACTTTTGTGGCATAGTTTTTTGATTACTTATTTTTCAAAATAATAGCTATAATATGTTTTAAAAATTGATTAAGATACATAAATATAACAAAAGCACCATTTTTCTTGGAGATCTCAATGCTAACCATCTATCATAGGGTTGCTCCTCAAACAATCAAAAAGGTAGAGACCTACTTGAAGGAGCTGATGATAAAGCTTTAATTTTTCTTAACGACGTATAGTCCACGCATACCTCTTTCAGTTATGGAACCTCCGAGGTTTTGGACATCACATTAGTTATATTGTAAATGGACTGTTCTTAATGACATTGGCAGCGATCATCTTCCCATTATGATTAACATAAAAGGTCACAAATATTACTCAGAACGTAGCAGAAATTTCTGCAATTTTAAAAAAGCTAAATGGGAAATCTATAACCAACTTTCTGAAACTACATTTTGCAACCATCCTTTTGGCGATAACCTACAACAGGAATGGCAATTTTTTAAGAGCACTATTGATCACGCTGCCAGGCTTTCAATACCAAGAGGTACTATTAAAAGATTTAGACCTTTTGTGCGACTCAAAGATGCTTCTCTGTCTACCTTTTCGCAAAAAGAGACTTGTTACGTCAAGAACTTGCTACTTCAAACAACATCACTGAAAAAAGAAAATTAAATGCAGAAATCAAACAACAGTATATATCACAGAAGAGAGAATCTTGGCAAACTATGTGTCGCAGCATTGATGCCAGAGCTCCTAATTCAAAACTATGGCAACTCGCCAAATTCTTCAGTAATGACCAACCTCAAGTGAAAGATAATAATATTGTACTCGATCCTGTAGGTCAAGTTCACAAAGAGGCTGCTAATATCTTGGGCAAATTTTATAAAAGCATTAGCATTTTAACATTTGATGAGAATGATAAAAAGGTTAAGAAAATTGCCAAAGAATAGTACATAACTGCCGCACCTCTTCTTTGGGAGATCCCATTTTTTCAGATAACTTCACTACGCAAGAAATGAGAGCTGCTCTAGAAGCTATGGATTGTAGAAAATCTCCAAACCCAGATAATTTTCATGGACATATGATTAAACATCTTGGTGATAAAGGCAAACAAAGATTACTAGAGATCTTTAACCTTTCATGGAAATTGGAACGTCTACCCAGGGAGTGGAAGAGAGCCATTATATAATCCCTGTCGAAAAACCTGGTAAAGACAGTAGCTCCGTAGAGAGCTACAGGTCTACCTCTTTGACATCCTTCATTTGTAAGCTCAAGAAGAGACTTATTCTGGCCAGATTTTATTTGTCCACAAATGGCCTGCTCTCTAAGGAGCAATATGGATTTAGACGGGGCCATAGCACCTTTGATCAAATTTTATTTTTCTGCCAGAATGTCAGGGATTATCAAAACTTAAGGCCAACTATCACACCGCTGCAGTACTTTTGGACATGCTCAGGACTTTTGACAGAGTCAGGAGACAAAAAAATTGATTACTAAACTTTTTGGTATTAGGGGTAAAATTCTGCCTTGGATCTCAGATTTTTTGCAAAATAGATCAATAAGAGGGAAGTATAAAAATACATTGTCTGATCCTTTTGGATTGAGACATGGTCTTCCTTAGAGTTTAGTCCTAAGTCCGATACTGTTCTGATTATATGTTTCTGGTCTTGAGGAGGTAATCAATAAATATATATAGTAGTGTTGGTCTCTTTGCCGATGATATCATCATTTGGTATTCGAATTCTGACATTAAAAAAATACAGACTAAACTTAATTCTGCACTTTCTGCGGTCTGTACCTTTGCTGAACAGCAAAAAATGATTTTTAATGCCTCAAAATCAAAGGTTACCTTTTTCACCACCAATGGACATCTCTGTAACTATCAACCAACTGTTTTTATAAATGGCAGCCAATTAAATTGCACAAAAAATGCCAAATACTTGGGTTACATTCTAGACCAGGAGATATTGAGTAACCGACATATAGAGGCTCAAGTAGTCACAAATGCAGAAAAAGACATAACATTCTCAAACATACTTCCGGACGTGACTGGGCCGCAGACGCTAATACTCTGAGATCAACCTACATCTCACTGGTCAGGACAATTTTGGAATATGACTTTCCAGTTTATTTTTTGGGCTTCTGAAGCTAACTTAAATAAACTTGAACGAGTGCAACTAAGTGCCGCAAGAATAATTACTGGCCTTCGTAACAGCTGCCCTAATAATATTGTTTTGTATGAGAGTGATTTACCGACCCTTTGTATGAGAAGAAGTTATAGCCTGGTAAAATATTACAATAAGTTATCTAGCTACAATGACCATCACAGAACTTCTGCCTATCTCAATTCTTGGCTCAATAACCGGCTATTAAAGAAGCATAGCCCTTTTTCTTTGGCAGTTGATTTAGGCCTGTTTTTTGGTAATGTTGAACCTCACTCCTCTGACTGAATACATTTCCAGATTGAGTTATTGACCAGGGTGTGTAAAGGTTCTGATACAACAGAACTTACAAGACAGATTGCTCT
>BMAV01008306.1:0-57796 GCA_019973955.1 Trichonephila inaurata madagascariensis
TTAAAAGGGAAAATATCAGTTTTAAAGGGTTTTCCCCATTTTAGAATAAATGATAAATATTCTGAAATTTTAATGAAATGTTAATTAGCTTATTTGAAATTTCTTACCATAATACATTGCAAAAATGTGGAATAATTAAACAATACCGGTAAAAGGGGTAAAAAAAACACAAAAAAAATGAATATTTTTGACTTAAAACACAACTTAAAAATTAAGACACTTCAGAATTTCATAATCAGTTTTTCAACTTAAATAATGCGCAACATGTACAAAAGAAGTTTATGCCTTAATTTTTTTTATTTCAATTATTTTAAAAGCTTTCACATGTTAAATACTGTGCACAAAATAAAGCAAAATCCAACAAAACTTCGAAATGCCAAACTTTCAATACACAAAAAAAATTTATAGAAAATTTAATTCTAAAATTTCTTTTTCCACGTTTAAAATAAATATCTTACAATATTTTAATAATAATTGCGTGGAATTTCCTACAGGGGATATATATATATATTTTCCCCAAAAAACAATTTTTCTAAAAAAATTTATATTTCTTAAAATTTATTTTAAATTTACTTAGAGAAAAGGGGTTAAAATTTTTTTAAATTTCTTAAGTTTTTTTCATTTATAATAATATCACACAAATCACAAAATTTTAAACCCAAAAAACCATTTGTTTCAATGAACAACAATGAACAGAATTTTTGAATTGCAAAAATTTTTTTTGGGAATATTTATTATGCATATGTAATTGAAATTTGTTCCATTTTTTCCAGTTTTTTCCGAAATGATCAAAAAAAGGGGAGGACACCCTGTTTAGTTTGCTGTCCGTAAATATTGTTCCAAAACTTTAAAAAAATGAAAAAACTTTTAAATTTATAGATATATTTAGAATGATTCGAGGTATTTTTATATGAGCCAATAAAAGATATCGATGTTTTGATAACTTTTTGGGTACAATGTCTGTTTAAGAGCCATGTTCAGGACATTACTATCATTTAGAAATAACATCATGCTTGATAATCTATTATTCCTAGTCATTTGTACAAATCCTTTCTATCAGTAATTGTTAAATCATTTTGGCATCACAATTCACCTCAATATCCGATTGTTTGCTACGGTCAGTTTTGACTTTCTTACACTATTCACCTTTCCATGGAATGCTGTAACGTAGTTCGAGAAACATCTGCAAAGTTGACGGTTGCAACTTCAGATGCTTTAACTAAACACAGTCCAACTACTTGCCTTCTCTTAAAAACGATGAAGACGAGCATTCTGCTCATTCGAAGTATGAAAAAAATTGCTTAAAGCCTTATAACAGGTTGTTAAATTTGAAAAAAACAATTTTTTCAATCATTCTTTTTAAGTTTGTAGCCATGAAAAAAAAAACCCCCCTCCCCAAACATGATTGATAGTATAATTGTCATTATTCTTATCACCTTTCTGAAGAAAAAAACCTCAAATGTCTTTCCTTTAATTGCCTGTGGATTAGTGTAATAATAAACAATTAGAGGTTTAAATGTACACTGTGAAGGCTGATATTCTATTAAAAGTAGATAGCCAAATACTTAAAAAAATAGGCGGAGTTTTTTCCCCTTAATATCACATTTGTATATGATTGGTACTTATTAAAAATGAAAATAAAATATAAAATTTTCCTTTTAGACTGAAATATTCTAAATAATACTTAAAAGTATGCCAATCCGAAATTCGACACTTTAATGAAGATTTTCTAAATTAATAAATAACACCGAGTATGTATTATCATTAATCATATATATATATATATATATATTACAATGAATTGAAAATAAACTCAATACATGAACTTGGTAATGAGGAGATATGTTAGTAAACTCGAAATGTGCGTTGTATTTGTCGAGTGTTCGGCTTGAGTCCAGGTGTTAAAAATAACTCGTTATATGGAAAGGCTGATGCATGTTAAATATGTCGATGCTAACCTTAGCGTGGAAAGGTTTGAAGAATCGAGTGCCGGTTTAATCATCCTCGTAACTTGACCGTGACATCACCAGATTCGTCGCCAATAGTACTCGTGTTGTTTCGGAGTGTGTGTCTTAACAATTATTCAGACACATGTAACCATTTAATTTAATACGATATGTGATTAAAATATGTAGTAAATATGATAATTTTAATATCTGGTAATATATTGTCCTATATCAGTGGATTACTGTTAGTTATATAAATAATTGAATGACAACTGTTAAATGCCGTATATATCTCACAGATTGCAGAGATCATTAATTTATATATTATCCATGCGTGGTTGGGGTGTCCTCTATGAATTATATTTAACTAATCTCTTAATGTCGTCATTAATGACATTAATTTCAATTATCTAAATCATGAGGGATTAAACTAACTCATATATATAGAAAAATAGCAATGCTGTTGAAGTATGTATGAATTTGTCTTCAGATTAAAAGCTTCTTAGAAACGAATTACTATAGCTATTCGCTATTTTACAGAATTAATTAGCTGAATTATTTCCGTTCAATTAGAACGAAATGCTATTTATTTAGATCTAATACATTCTTTTTTACAAACAAAATGCAGACTGTGATAAATAAATGTTTTAAAATGGCAAAGAAACATCTATTTACACACAAAGATAATATATGTATGTACATACAATAATAATAATAATAATAATATTAATAGTAATAAGTGGCGTAATGTACACCGCCACATCAGGGAGGGAGTAGGAATATAGGGGGCCCAAAATCTATGTTATCTTATGGTCTTGTAGTCCTTTGAAAGATCCGGCTTGGGGTCCAAAATCTAACTTAGGAAGAACCTAATATCCCCGTTATGCGACTGATAATAATAATAATAAAATCAAAATGGATAACTGATGTATCCCAAAACAAATAAGAATGAAACTACCCTTTAAAATCATCAAGAACTTGAAACATTAATAAAATAGAAAGAAAGAGTCATTGGACAAACACGGATAGCTATTATGATTTCTAAAGCTGTCACTGATTTAGGACAATGTTATAGGGTTAAGCACGGCTTTGTAGGATTCTAAAATTCCCTTCCGCAGAAATGTTTGACGTAATAGCACAAGAGAACACGTGATGCAAGCATCTATTGAAAATTAGGCCTAAAACTGAATGTGAAATGAACAGAAAACCAATATATAAAAAAGAATGGTTGAATAATTTGTAATAGGA
Organism: Trichonephila inaurata madagascariensis; assembly: GCA_019973955.1. NCBI lineage: Eukaryota > Metazoa > Arthropoda > Arachnida > Araneae > Nephilidae > Trichonephila > Trichonephila inaurata. Next base: position 3,195 of record BMAV01008306.1, read on the forward strand.
ATTTCTTACAAAAGATGTTATTATATCAAAGAAAATTTCAAATAAATTATAAAAAAAAACTTCCCAAGTCTGGCCCTAAAATTTTAAAAAATTTTGTCCTTCTACGTAAGGAATGGAGTGTTATGTCTTAATCTTTAAAAACAAAAAACAGAGGAGCCATCTAGATAATGTTTTGTAACTAAACAGTGTAAGTTAAACATTTAAAATACAGATATATAATTTTCATGATTTAAAATTTCTTAAAAATATATTTTGACATGATTTAATCCGGATAGTTGCAATCAAAGCAATAATGATAGAATTTTTTATAATAATTAAGTTTTAATACGTCAATGACTCAACAACATTAATGACATCATACTCAACTTAAACTCTACAAAAAACATGTTGTGAGGTTCAGTCTATTCTGTACTACCTGGTTGACACCCATTTTTCTTATTTTCCCCTTTGGGAAATCTCCAATGATAGAGCAAAGAGGCAACTTGCCAAGATATGAAATTTTTGATGTTTCCCATTGTCCCACGGGAAAATTTTTGCGGGAAAAATTTTTCTTCCTAGAACCCAAATTTTGACCTCGCCTAAAATTTTGGACTAAAAGGTTTTTCCGACCATTTATCAACCAAATGTAAAAATTTTTTTATGACTTCGTTATCAATTCTAATACAGGACGTGTAAATTTTAATGTATTTATCTAGATTTTATTTTTGGTAGTGATATTTGTTCTTTGGTCAGGATGTGAAAATTGGGCATATACGTTGTATTTAAATTTTTTTCTGTAAAAAAAAAATTTTAGAAAGGAGTTGAAAACGTTTGGATTTCCCGGGCCCCCTTTTTTTTCTTTGTTGGTCAAAAGTACTGAGAGCCTAAATGTCTTAAGAAAATTTGTTTACTGTATAGATTTCTAAATTTTTATATATTAGTAACTCCCTTATTTATATTTGTGTATTTCCACTCTCCCTTTTTCTTTTATGTTTTTGTCTTAAGTGACTTTTTTTTCCTTCCCTACCCCTCCAATTTGTTTTTTATGATATAATTGTGTTACCACTTACGTCTGTAAGCCTCATGTTATACAATGCGGAGCATGAGGAGTTTTGCAAATAAATTAAATAAAAAAAATATATTAATGGATAAATAAAATACTTTAATTTTAAAAACTTTAAATAAAAGACTTTAATATTAATAATTTAGAACATGTTATATTTCAAATTATAATATGTTCTTTATTAAAGACAGAAATGGACGAGTATCTTTAATTACCGAGTACCATGACTTATGTATTATTATTGCTCTAAGCAGATAACAATTATAAAGTAATGTAAGCATAGCTCTCAAAGTGCAACAATAAAATGCATTGGTTACCATCAAATGTCTATCACTCTTCAATTTGATTATAGGGTTCCACCCCAATAATTAATTCCCTATTAGAATATCTCTAGTAATGGTAAATCTACCTTTAGACGTAAGATATTAAATTTCGAATTTTAATAATTTTCTTGCCCTGTCCATTGGAGCGTTAAATTACCAATTCGGTACCAAGAACAACAGGTAAAGAAGAAACCGTTATTCAATTAAGGAAAAATCCTACAAAATTTATTATCTTATTATATTCCTTTCTCTCTCTATTCTCTCTTATTATATTCCTTTCCCTTTTAATTCTGTATCCCATTTATTAGAGAGATGAACCTCATAAAATAGAGAAATAATATTTTTCATTAGTTGAGGTAATGTTTGCAGTTACAGGGTTTAACACGTGAAATTATATGTTTTCAATGTTTCTTACTATATGAGGTACTACTTTTGTCTTGAATGGTAGACATAACAATCATCGTTTTAATTTAGGTAGGATGATAAATGATAATGTGCAAAATAAATAATATTATGATATTTATTGCGCATATTTAGATTAAAATGTTTAATTCTCTTATTGAAATATCTTATTGAAATTGAAATTTTATTTCTCTTACTAATATTATATTTGAAATATAGGTATTCTCTTCTTAACAATGTTATATCTCCTCGTAGTTTATTCAATATAAATTATACGTTGAAATAAATAATATTATACACTGATATTTTGCATTACTAACATTTTTTTTTATCTTGCTTTAGTATTATACTTTGTTTTGCAATACACAAAATACTTATTTTATATTCCGTAAATGTGCTTGAGGCAAACAACGTCAATTAGCAATAGTAGCTTACTGCTGGTTTCTTAACAAAAAAACAGAAACTTGTTTAAAATTTCATGAATAATAGGAATGAGTTACATAAAATATTTAATTATCTTCCCACTGTCACGATGAATCGACAGTCATTTATAGTGGATAAGTAACCGAAATATCTGGGTTTTCAATTGGATCCTGAGATAACCAACATAATTTTTGATCATTTTTAGTGCTGAAAAGCAAAGAAAAAGCCTTAGGATTTTAAAATATACCTCTAATTATGGCTGAGAAATATATATGTTAGGTAGGTTACAGAAACACTTATATAGCATTTATTAGACCTATTTTGAAGTTTTTTCCGATTTGTGAAGCTTTTCAGATTAAGAGATTAAAATAATTCACACAAAAAATCATTAATCTTTAACAGCTGTAAAGTTATTTGAGTCAAGGAAAAAAAACCTTCCATTTCTCTCTTTAAAAACATGTTTACTCCAAAAATAACAACCTAAGGAAAATTAAGAAAAAGAATAAAACTATCGTTTTCCTTTTTTTTTCTATTACTGTTAAAATTTCTAGAAGTAAATCTTTCTTAAAGTACTTACTTTTAAAAGTTATCCCAGAAGAATGATAATAACAGTCACCCTGAAATGAGACTAAAATTCTTTTCCTAGTTTAGTAAATATTATAATCAATAAATACTTCCAAATTTATGACAATAAATGCTTCCAAATTGAAAATAATCTTATTTAGAAAGTTTGTTTTTAAAGTACACACTCTCACAAACATACTGTGTAAATTGAATTTTGCAAAATCTACACTATTCAAATTCGAAGGTAAGTAAACATATTTATCTACAGTGCTGGCCACCGTAAATGCAACACCCTGAAGAACGTCTGCAAATAACATGAAATTTAAAACAGGCATTAGAGAAGGTGATATAGGCAAATTATTAGAATTTCAGCACAGACACACATCACGCGCGCCTGTGGCGCCACCTCAAAGTGCTATTTAAGGCTTGGAGATTTCGACGATTTCAAGTTCGGCAATATTGTTTTCTTATGGTTTTTTTTCAAAAAACGATCAGTTATGTCTCGTAGAAAACAGCGATCAGCTTTTGATCAAGTATCCGAGTTCGACAGAGAAGCGATGCGCCCACGGAGATTGTGGATTATCTTTCAGGAAAGTAAATCGCGAAGTCGTGTTGGACGAAACCAAACAACAACTGTACTGCGGATATGCGTGACCATTGAATGCAGGAGGGTACGACAGATTGACGTGGTCGATCACACCAATTGAGTGCACTACTTCACGTTGAAATATAAATTGTGCGCATGGCAGTGATGGATCGCTCAGTCACATCACGGTAACCATAGCACAACACATTGAGTGTGTAACGTATCATTCAGTGTCTGCGCATGCCCCATTCGGACGATGGGTAACAGTAGAGGTCTGTCCGTAAGACGTCCATTGCTTGGTCTACCCTTGACGCAGAACCACAGACGTCTCTAATTACTTTTTCTGCGTAGTTGTCTAGAAGTTCCAGCGTGGTTGATAATCTCGAAAAAAAAAGAAAGAAAGAAAAAGAAAGGCGGGGGTGGGGGATAAGTTCTGGACACTACTAACCGAGGAGATTTAGTCTTAATCCTGACACGATTCCAAATGTTGAAAAATTATTTATGAAGGACCAGATTTATTCCTCTCTTTAAAAGCATTTGTTTGGTGCTCATTTATTTTATGTACTAATTAAATTTTAATTTAATTAGCATGTTTTTCTTAAGTTTTAAACACCATACTTTACTCAGGTATAATTTTAAATCGTTTTAAGTAAGTAGATCTATACCAGTTGTCAAAAAGTCATTTAAATCTGTGAATTTGCAACAATTTAATATTAGGTAAGCAGGGGTCTACCCAAAACCGAAAAACATGGCAAAGGGTCTATGAGATAAAAAAGTTTAGGAACCTCTGTCCTAGAAGAATAAGAGGTTTATTAGTCCAATAAAATGATCGACTACATCAAACAAATTTCTTTCTTTTATTTAGTTTAGGTAATTTATTTTATTACTAGATACGGAACCTTTCGAATCAAACTTCAAGCATGTTATCAAATGATAAAAATACCATCTACATTGAAGAATTCTTATTCCAGTTTTAGAGTGTCATGAAAGAATTTTTACACAACTATGAGATTTTTATTACAACTATTTATTCTACAGAGTTATCAATACAGTTTTCGAAATGAAAGTTTTTGATGAATCTGAGTTTGGGATTGGTAAAACACAAGCAAAATTAATCAGAAATATGTAATGGGAGTTGACAACTAAACCAGGCTTTAATTCCTAAATTTAATATTTATCAATAAAAATTTTCTTCATTTGAAAATAATTAGATAGTATAAAACTACAACACAACATTATAACTTAATTAAAGTTGACAAATATATAAATGTTTTCCTTATCAATGTCAATTTAAGAAGTTTTAAGAAATTCAAGAGGAATTTATTCATTGACACTAAAATAACATGATAGATTAGATTTTCTCTTTGTTTTAATTGGTACAATTTAAGAATTATTCATCTAATTCCTTTGGTTAACAATACGTCTACAAGCTAATGAAGAATAAATTATATTAACTATGAGGCAGCTATTTTTTTCTGTGAAATAAACATATCATATAAAAGACTAAATAACGCAATATATTTTAACCCTCTAAGCGGACTGCTTGGAGGGTTTTAAATAAAAATATATTAGAAATGCTGTCATCTTTTTTGCCTTCGTTCAAATACTCTTTTCCACAAGTTCACTTCAATAAATCTTTTGATTAGTACCTCCTACAAGATAATGTTATCAACAGCAAAATCATGTGGCATTTCCCATTTTCATATCATAGTAAACAAAATCAGATTAAGTATTTGGATTCATTCTTGTTATATTTAATGGAAAAATAAAGGTATTTTCCTTCGAACGACATTTCTTCTGGAACGCTAAGCTTCATCTTTGTATAACTCTTAAATGTTTCCTTTCTATGTTTATTTGTAGTTTATTTCAAGGACATAAGTATTGTGTACCTACTTTTAAAAATTTAATTCCATACCAGAAATCTGATTCACGCTTATATCTAATATCTGAAATCATACTATTTATTTTATTTGGAAAATATGACCCGAACAATAAAAGCGATTTTATTACAGTCCTAATTTTTTTATTGGGAAATAAAAAGCTAAGTGTTGACTGCTGTTGTCTTTATTGATCATAAACTATTAAAACTGGTGTTTTCTAATCTTAAAGAAGCTTAACTATTGAAAATATGATATTATTTAGTTAAAGAAAAGAACTCAAGAAAAATCTATGTAACTTAAAAACACATTTTGCTCTGTTATAATAAAAAAATTTTTCTTAAAAAATTAAAAAGAGCATGTTTAGTTGTGTGTTACAGAGAACATGTTTAAAAGAGAACATGTTAGAGTGTGGTAAAAACCACACTTGAAAGTATTTTCTATTTTTTCAATTATTAATGCTTTAAATTTCAAATATACATATTTCTGAAAAAAAAAACTATTTTGCAAAGATCCTCTGTTTAACAGTTAAAATACTTACATTTTCATTAAAAACAAACAGCACATGGAAAAGTTCATTTTAAAGTGTTATCAATTATAGTAAAATAAAGGAATATAATTGAGATACAAAAATATTCATTTTAAATACCTTAAAGTGCATCAAGTTGTAATTAGAAACGTGACTCTGTATACGTTTTAATGGTAAATTGAACGAATCAATTGATTTAAAAGCATGCTGCTTAATTTAACCTCAAAAAATTTAAATACTAAAAATAATAAAAAGCTGAATTGAAACCTTTAAAATAAAAGTGGTTTAGAAGTGCCAGGTAAAGTAATATTTTTAAAACAGTTTGATGGCGGTATAATGAGATAAATATTAAATACTCTCGAAAAAATCTACAGTTGAAAATTTGGCAGAAATAAGATCAAATAGGACAGCAATTTTACTTATCAAACTGGTAAGAAGATTGGGTTCAAATACATAGTTTTATTTTCGATACAAATTAATAAACAAATAGTATAAAAATTTTTTACATCAGTTCTTACTTTGTTAGAAAAACGTACTGGCACCATCGATTGCATCTAACTGTAACTACGACAGAAATAACGAATAATAAGTTTAAAATTAAAAAAATAAACCTTAATGAATTAATATTTGAAGAAACTGTATTAACATCAAGTGTCATCTACTACAAGTTTAAAAAATTTATTTGAACTTGCATGGATTACTAGAAAGTATTTTATTACCATTTGAAAATTTGAACACGGTATATATATGTAGCGTAGTGGCCAGTGTTGTATTATTTTTTGAGTGTTAATAGGTTTTCAGGAAACATCTTAATGGACGTTCAGCATTTTTATTTTGATACACACATCAAAAGCTTATAACCACAGTGATATTTCATATTAGACAGGGACGAACACACAGATAAAGCACAAAAGATAAAGAGCTGTAGCTATTTGTACATTTTCACTTTGACGAGTTGGAGACACAAACTTTGACGATTACATGGCGAAAGCAAAACAAAGATACAAGCAGCAGCTACATTCTACAAGACGAACATAAAGACTTATTTCACTTTATATACTGGTAGTGACAACCGCGTGATTATTATGTAATAGTAGCTCTGATTGGTTGAAATGGGCGGGATAGGGATTTTGGATACTAGTTGATTACGATTACGATTAAAGCGTTAGTTTTGAACCAAAGAATTAAAACTTGTTTAAATATTATTAAAAAAGATTAAAGAGTTAAAAAATGCTATAGAAGGGAATTATTACACATACAATAATAATATTATATATTTATTTATATATATATATATATATATATATATATATATATATATATATATATATATATATATATATATATATATATATATATATATATATATATATAGGGAAGAGTGAACTAATATTAGGAATTGAATGTGACGAAATCAAGAGGAAATATTGAATGAGAATCGCATTTTGTGGATAAACATTTCCTTTTAGTTGAAACACATTATTCTTACTGGTTATTTATTGGAGCAGAGAGAGAACAATGTTAATACGAAAAGCATTGGAATTTTTGAAGATATAGTAGATATCTACGGGTAGTTTGTGGTTAGGCACAAGAGTGTAAAAAACATTTTCAGTTTGTGTAAGATGGGAAGGGGGACTAAATTATGATCTAGAAAGTATCTATAAACATGAAAAATTTACGTAAATATTCTATTATCTAAATTTCCAAATATTTTCATAAACAGTATTTGATAATATTCTGGTTTATCATGTAATACAATATACATGATTCAATTTTAAAAAACAGTAACAGCTGAATCATAATCCATTATATAGATAACGTAGTTGCAAATAGTAATTATAATCTCATCATCCAAGGCTCCATTATCGATCAATATAATATGGAAGTTGCAAAATTGCTTGCTAAATTACAAAACGGTGCCTTCTGCTAAATACTTTGAGCATATAATTATATCTTTGAAACCGCTTATTGCATTTGTGGAGTATGTTACACAAAATATCTGTCACATTTTAGGAAAGAGTAACTTTAAAAATCTTGTTGTTGGACCTAAACATCGTACTTAGCCAACTCTTCCGAACTTTGTTGGCATTGAAAACTCGTATTTATACAAAAAATGGAACAGTTAAATTTTCAAGTCACTGCTTGCTTCTGCACAAAGTAGCGTAAAACAGGCTTTCATTGGCGTGTAGCAATTAATTCTGCGTTGTTATATAGGTTGTGAAGTATTCACCCGTGGGTGATCCCTTTCTCTAATTTCGTGAACTAGGTGGGGGATTGAATGAAGAAGTAGGCGTTGCCATGATTTTAAAAATTCTTTAAAAGATCTTACTTAAAACACTAACACTGATAATATTTATATTAAAACTTAGGATCTGGGTGAAAAACACAATACGTTTATCAAATAAACATGATCAACTATATTTTTAAATTTCCCTTCTATTTTAATTTTGTTTATATCAAGTTACTAATGGATACTAGAATTATCCCACCTTTAAACTCTTGTTTTTAAACCCCAATCCTCTCGGATCCTAAAAATCTTTTATTTTACTTGTTTTATCCACCGACGTCGTTCTGCACGGATAGCTTCACACTCAATTATGGCTTTTTCTCTTCCTTCAGTTCCCGGGTTAAACCAGACTAATTCCTCAATAGGTCATCCGCTTACGTTAAACTTCTGCTATTTAAAAGGTTTCTTTTGCATGTTACGCGCTTCTGGATTTTGGTTGGAAAAAATTTGCCTTTTGGCCCAAAAAAACCCCAAAAGGGGAAATTTTTTTAAAAAACCGTGACCGTCCGGTTCGCTAAGGTACCTTTTAATAAAAGAGTCCTTTTCGTCGTTATTAAGAACCTGTAGCTGCAAGAAACCTCCGAATTTACTAGCTTCTTGAAGTCGATGTTGCTTCGTCGTGTTAACAACGCTATGGATGTCAAACCATCCACTGCTTTCATGAAATCAGTGTTTCTCAAACTGTGGGGTGTCCCCTCCAAAGGGGAAGTGATATTGGGTTCGAGCATATTGAATAGTTGAAAATAAAAGATTTGAAATAATTATTAATGTACTGAAAGGAAAGAAATTAAAATACATTCTGACATCATGAAAATTAAACACACACTTACTCTGATAGAATAAATATATCAGTACTGCGCAATGTTTTTGATAATTAATTTATAAATCATTAAAAGCAAGTTTAATTATTACTAGGGCCTGCCACGGGTTTGTCATATACAAGTTTTAATACTTATCTTGATAATTTGTATGGTTTATAATCAAGGTCGTATAGTAGCTTTAGCGTCGAAGTGCAATTTTAATGCATTCAATACATTGTTATTTTAGCAGGGGGTGCGGTTAATTATGATTGAAAATTGGGTCACAAATATTGAAAGTTTGAGAAGCAACTGAAATTTCGGTAGCTGATGTTCTTGGTTCTTCTAAAGATCTCGACTAAATTTAGTTTTTTTTCTCACTAAGTATGCTCTCACTAATGAAGTCGCTTTGCCGATGATACATAACAGTTGAGTTGATGTTCCTGTCACAGACTTTTAACCCTTTATCTACCGCATTATGATTTAATGCAGCTTTTTTCATACAATATTTTTTTTTAATCACTTCATTGAAAATTAAGGGATATACATAAGCAAAATACTCCACTTTGAGAAATTTAATCCGTTAGAGCTAATTAATTTTTAAAGATATTCAACTCTAAAATTAATAATATACACTGTTCACTTAAAATAAATAGTCAAATCCTTTTCTAAGGTCTTTCTTAAGATATAAAAAAATAAGACACTTATCTTTTGACAATAACTACTTTTTCGAAACAAAAATCACAATCTTCGCAATCTGGTGAAAACATCAGCTGAAAACGCAACTTCTGCTATAAAACTACTCGCTTTCCCCACTAAAATACTCATCATAAAACCAGTGCATCCATATAACTTGGAAGAGTGGATTCAAAAGAACATTCCTACTAAGTATCGTCAGAGTATTCATAAAAATGGTTATTCTATGTATTTTTAAAGTGATTGGTACTTATAAGTACCGTCGGTAGATAAAGGGTTAAAGAATTTATTTCCTTAATCATGTTCTTTTTTCTTGAGGTTAGTAAAAATCGTTCGAATGAATGCTTAATGCTTGATTTTGTAGCAGACCCACAATCTGAAATTTTCTTTCCTTCGCCCCTTCGTAAACGTGGTAGCTTAGTGTTTATGGTTGCGAACATATGGCCGGAATGTCATGGGTTCGAGTCCTGGTTCCGCTAAAGCAAAGCCACGTAGAGAAGCTGGTGCACGTTAAATCGGTCAAGTTTAAAGTCCTCCCGTTGTTGTGGTAGTTTATCGAGAAGGTACCAGCTCAAGGGTTGTTCTTGTCACTTGACAGGAGCACAAAATTACGAGGTCTGTCACCAGTAGCTTTCGTATTGCTGTATAGTGCGACGCATTAAAGTAACTTATTCACTCAGAGTTTTTTTTTTAGAATTAGTTTCACCTATTATCCGAATCACCTATTTAGGGAGACTCCACTGTAATACATAGAGAGAGAATGACTTTAGAATAATCAGTTCGTATCAATAAGTTTATATTTTCTTAAGGATAAAAAAAAAATAGCTGTAACTAATGAGCAACTAAGCATGCTATTATACAAAATATGAAAAATAATGCTAAGCAAACTATTACTACCAAGTAAGAAATGGCAAACCATTACTTACTATCAGTTAACCTTGATAATACAATCTTCTTTCTATTTCTTGATGTTCAAAAGAAAATGGATTGATTCTGAAGAATGGTAAAAATATACAGGCATACTGCGTAAAATTTGACAGAACATAACGAATTGTTCTTGATAAAAATCACGTTGTTCTAGACCTAGCCTTTCATTAGTTTCTAAGCCACGACTGCATTCCAGTCTGATAAAAAAGGTTATTTTTATTTTATGTTTCGTTGTTATAAGTTTTTTTAATCCAAAATTTCAAAGGGAACTTATTTGTTCCCAATTGAGGATATAGTTTAAAAATGTATAAAAACATGTTCTACTCTGAAAAAAGAATTGTTTTAAAGAATATTCTTAGAATTCCTTATTAACGTGTATAGTATCCTTTCTCAATTTACTAAATATTTTTGTCATTATTGCGGTATTTTAGAAAAAGGTCTCATGCAACTAACAATTCTGAAATGCTCAATATTCAACAGAAGATTGAGTTTTTAGCAACATTGTTGCATTCTTCATTACGTCTATTTTTGAAGAAAATAAATTTATAAATCTAACATATATTGATGAGTATATAAAATAAATAAAATATTTAAAACAAATTCATGGTAATGATTTTAAAATATATATAAGATGTTTTCATATATTTTTTAAATTCTTGTTTCAACTGTTTATATATTGTTGGGTTGAAACGAGTGAACTATTTTTTCTGGCGGAAGAAAATAACTGTATATATATAATATATATATATATATATATATATATAGTATAATAAAATAAAATAAGATACCAAGTGTACACACACATATATATATATAGACTTTTTAAAATTGTTTAATTTTTTCTTTGCATTTTTCAGATGAAAAAATCATTTTTCTTCGTAGAAATGAAAACAAATTTCCATATCATTTTCGAACCCAGGGGCTCATTGCTAAGGGTAGGTAGGGAGGATCAATATAGAGCCGCCCCTATAGCTCTTTTGATTTTTTCTCGATTGATTATAATCCTTGTATATAATACGTAAAATTTAATTAAGTAAGTTTTATTAATTAATTCGAATTAATTATTCAATAGTTAATATTTTACTGTTTTTTGTTCCCGAAAACCGACAAAATCAAAATAATATGTTGGGTGGCGTATTGAAGCATGATACGAGAATAGTGGACTTTCAACCCTGGACCCAACTCCTGAAAAATTCCTGTCTGAGCTATTGTTTTTGAAGTATGAATTTTACAAGGATCGGAAAATAATCTTGCGCCAATGCAAATGTTTTTATATTGCATACGTAAATTTACAAATAAACATTTGAAAAAAAAATACAAATAAAGGTGAAATGTATCTGTGAAATATTTGCTAAAAGTTTAAAGTAAAAGAAAACGTTAAGATTTTTTTTTTATTAGAAATGCTTTACCTTAGGATTTCATACTCCTTAATAAATGGATGCTCTTCATATCTATCTCACATTTTTAAGATTTAAATTGATGCTTAAGGTATCCGACTGCGTTCGGAACCGTGATTTTGCAAAATCGTGTAAATGGATAATATTTATGATATTTAGCATCACTTAGATTAGACATTGTATATACCAGTTGAGAATAGTATATATCGTAGGCTCATTTAAGTAATAATATTTGAAAAAAATTAAATTAGAATAACCTTTTTTTCCCAAATGTTCTCCTTTGTAAAAAATGCTTTTTATTGTATTAATATTTTGCCTGTATATAGCTCAGACCTCTGTACAGAGGTTCAACTAGAATTTTTGAAATGCATAACTTGAAGTCGAGCCACCCATGTTTTACGAAACAGAAGGGAGAAATTCTAAGAAAATATGCCGATAACTATTTCAAATGGTTTTAACCTGAAAATAATGTGAATTTTTCAAAAAATCATAGTTGAGCCTCTGGGTGTACAGAGTAAGTCTGAGCTATATACAGGCAAAATATTAATACACAGACGCATTTTGTACAAAAGGAGAACATTTGGAAACAAGGTTATTCTAAGTTAGTTTTTTGCCATAATATTGTATTTAAATAATTTTTTTGTCATAATGTCCTTAAAACAATTTTATACATGTATTCTAATCTAAGTGACACTAAATATCATGAAAATTATACATTTGTGCGCTTTTTTAAAATCATGGTTCCGAACGTAGTTGGATACCTTAAATTTTCAAAATAAACTCGTGAAGTTCTTCCTTTTTCCACAGTAACAAAAACCCATTTACATCCTATCAAAATACTGAAGTCAACTTTCAAAAGAAAATGTTATAAAGTTTAAATACACTTTAAAATTGCATTTCACAGAAATACGAAAGTTTGTTAAAAAAAAAATTCCGAAAAAGGAATATTCTTTAAAAGCATTTTACTACAAATTTATTCTTTTTTAGACACAAAGGATTACTAAACAACTTTACGGTAAAATGTTTAGAATTTACTTTATAATTTATTTATACCTATTTACAAAAGAAACATGTTTTTCAGATGTACATTCAATAATGTACACATAGATGATACCTTTTAAACTGTGAGAGCAATCTCTTCACTCAGTAAGGGTATAAAATGATTTTTTATTTAAAATAAGAAAAAATTAGATTAATGGATTGAGATAAAATAAATACTCTTTTAGTGTTTTTCTAAAATATTCATGGTTTTCTGTATTTGATTAAAAGTTTACGTGCATTACTTATGCGTTGACATCAGACAAACTATTTGCTTAATATAATAGATAAGACAGAATTGGTGAGTGTGTGCATGTGATGAGTTTTTGTCAATCTATTCTTTTTTCTGATTTCTTTGCACATTTCTTATTATAGAATAAAAAGTTCCTTTTGTGAATCTAGATAATTAAATAAAAAGCAAATACCATCTAAAATGAATTTTAATTCAATTTTATCAATATTATCGCATTTACAAATGCACACACATCACATATAAAATTTTTTTTTATAATTATTATTTTTAATTTAATACCAATTTATTTAATATTAAAGATAAATAAATTAATCACACGAGGAATAAACCTTTCATATTATATGCAATTATATAATTGTATACGTTTATATATGCGAAACAAAAGATTTTTTTGGAATATAATATATACGTTTAAGTTAATACTGTATTTACTTTAAGTAAACTACGTAGGAAATATTTTTTTTTAAGTTTTTATATTTAAATATAGATAAAAAACTCTAATTGATTAAATTTATAAATTATTATACAAAATAAAATGCTCTATTTTAACTAATATAACTCTTTGACTTATAAAATAAATATTTTAATTATTAAATTGTATAAAAAGCTACGATTACTGAGATTTAGTGTTTTGTACCAAACAAATTTAAGTTATACCATGAAAAGAGAAAGAAACACTACCTTTAACTAGATATATGTGAATTAGATTTTGTGCATTGCTTCAATTATTCAAGAGATATAGCAAAAGAGTGAGAGTTAGATTGACGTTGTACTAGAAAGCAGCACGTCGGCTGTTGACGACGCAATTTGTAATTTTGCACCTTGGTCGAAGGACAAGGACGATACCTGAGCTGGCACCTCTCTTCTAACTACACCAGCAACTGGAGGATATTGAGCCTCTTTAGTTTTGACTTGCATTGGCCCCCTCTACATGGTGGGTCTTCAGTGGCATCTGAACTCGAAACCGTGACATTTTAGCCACGAGACCAAGGCCATAAACACTAAGCTACCACAGCCACCAAAAATTACATAATAAAAATACTGTTACGAATTTTGTGTAAATAGTTTATATAATTTGTATTTGGATGTTTAATGCATTTATATTACTCTGTGTTATATTTATTTCATGTTCAAAATTGTACTATTCACAAGCATACCGCCCCTTACGTTATAATGGCGATTCAATGAGAACTTGGCGAAATCTTGGCGGTAGAGCCAAGTTGGCATTATTTTTCGCGACCAAGTTGGCCGCCAATTTGGCGAGCGTTTTGGTATCATTGGCGACCATGTTGGCGAGTTTGGAACCCTCTGGATTCTTCTAGAATGTAGTGGATCTCGCCACTAAGTTCACGCTTTATGACGCGTGCGGATTTTTCTGGAAGTTTCCGTCAGGTTTGTAAATAGAAAATTACCAGCCGCAGTGAGGAGTCTGGTTTCAACCAGCGATGAGTGAACATTGTTTTGACTAGCGATTAGCTCGGCTGTGCTTGTGAATAATCTTTTACATACGTGTATTTTACACACGGATAATTGTTTTTGATTGCTGTTGAAGGTGTGAAGACCTTCGTAGATTTACTCTGTGAATATTGCTGCTGAATCCTGTATTTAAAGGATTGGATTTTTGATAATAAATTCGCATCGCTCTTGAAGAACTGTTTATTGTTCTTTGTGATTGTTTTGCATAAAATTCTTGAACCCTCGGATCTACGCAACAATGCGTCTATTTTTCCTTTTAAAGAAGGGCATTTGAGATAAAATAATAGTCGTGAAGAAAAGAAAATGTATCGATGTGGTTAAAAGCATCAATCTGTGATGAAAATTGTACAATTTAATTCACAGACACATGATAGCTTATTTTTATTTCTTAATGTCTTCCAACAAGGATAAAGTAGCTATCACTTTTATCTGAAAATAATAGCAATAAGAAAGGAAAAAGGAAACAAAACACATTTCTCTTAAATGACTCACTCATTAAAGTTGGGTATTTTTTCTTTTAAGGATGAAGTTCTTTATTATTAAACAAACATTTCTTTTTACTCTTCATTCTATAACTCTGTTTTTTTACTTAGATTCATCGAATTCCCAGAATTGTTTATTGTGGTTGTTTAAATTTGAGTAAGATTTAACGATTTATGTGCATAAAAACATATCATTTATTCTTTTATTTTCTTTTAATTTCTTGTTACCAGACATTTCAACTTTGTTCTTTCCCAAAATAATCATAAAATAGTTTTTTAAAATGAAAACTAAAATGTATATAATTTTTACATCTGCATGCAAATTTGGTTTTGACGTAAGTTTTTAGGAAGGACTTTCAGAATAATATTTCTTCGTGCTGCTTAATGAAAAACAAAAAATCGATTGAAACTTGATTTAGCTTTTAATATAAAGATAACTTCATTTTTTTTGCATGCTTGCTTTATAGGATCGCATAATTTTCCTCTTCAAGCTACAAATTTATACATATTATTAGAAGAAAAGTTGAGGAATATTAGGCCAAAAATTGGTTCGTGTAACCAACAGTAATCTATAAAAAATAAAATTATTTTTAATGATTATTACTTAAATGGAAATAAGAGCAAAAAGTACAATTGAAAAGAGCAAACATAAGCTCAAAAACTCGTTCAAAATTTCATAAAAATAAAGTTACAAACTTGGACGCAGGAAAGTATAAATGCTGGACACACATTTGTACATGTTGAACAATTATCAGTAGACAAACTATCATTATAGCGCCATCTGTATAACGTGCTTGAAAATAATAGAAATTAAAAAAGAAAGTAAATGTGGAATTTTAAGATGAAGAATGTATAAATTATGGTAATCTATTATTTGCCTTATTTTTATAGAAGTATATTCATGGAAAATAAGCACGATAATCGTTTTCTAACTAGTATTTACAAAAAATTTTGTAATTATGAAGTTTTTGTGCATGATCAATGACTAGATCGTTAATTTTGGGTTGGGTTTTGAATGTTTTTCAAAAAAATTGAGGTATTTAAAGGGAAAGGGGCAATTTAATTTTAAATTTAAAAGTTTTTATTTACAATAAAATTATTAATTTTTGTGTAGATGCAAAATCGGCTTTATTATTTAAAGATTGGTTTAAATTAAAAGGATCTGAACAAAAATTAAAATGAGGGATGTAATAAAATTTTTTTATTGTTGGGGATGTTTATTATGTTCCTTCATAAAAGTAACATCAGATCAAGACCACGAATTTTTACGCCTGAGCGTGCTTTGAGTACCATGGGTGACAGTATTTTTTTCCGGTTCCACCCCAATTTTGTGGGAGTACATTCTGGTAGTGGTCAAGCCTTCCCAAACCCAAAGAGGACTTGGGCTCGAGGCTATTTGAGACCCCTCAGGCCGAAAAAGTACTATAAATTTAAAACATCCTCCTTCCCATCCATTTAGGGTTGAACCCAGGGAAAGGTATCAGGGCACTAATCACCACATAAATATAGTTGATCTAGAATAAAATTAAAATCTACATTCTATTTTTAAGAAGTGTGGTTTATTACCAATAGTTTTTTCTGGATGCTTTTTCCTTGTGTAGTTTTTTAAATTGAAATAAAGCCATTTTGGCATAAAAGGTTTTTTTTTCAAGTTATGTGTGTGGGGGAATGATGGTTTTATTTTTCATATTTTATTATTATAATTTACTTAATGAACATTTAAATATATGACATGTTTCGAGTCAGAATCAGTCTTAATATTTAAAAAAGGGTCTTTATTTATGAATTCTCGACACACCTGAAGCAAAAAAAAGGGTTCCAAAGTAATACTTAATGTTGTTACCATTAAACCCAGATGTGAAAAATTTTGATTTTGAGTGTAAAGAAAGTTAATGTTAAAAAACCATTTAAAAAAATACTTTAATAGGCTATTAAATATAATGATCTGGATCAGAAATGTTTATGGTTAGGCATACGTTTCGGAAAAAAAAATTGGATTAATTTAATACTTGAAGATGTAATGGAAAAAGTTAAGTGCTATATAGGAAATTTAATTTTAAATTTAATTTAATTATCCTTACATATATTTACTTGGCGACCTTAAACATCATATATATATATATATTTGGAATTAAATCCATATTCAAAGGGTGTTTACGTATTATACGATCGAAAAATACCGTCAAATTTAAAAGCTTCCCCAAATACCGCGATATACAACAGATAATGAAAAGCTATTCTTACTCATGTTAAAATATAATATTGTTGCGTTTGCTAACTAACATGTGTAATCACCGCTATTTATAGGTCGTTCCTTTCCCGTGCTTGCTTAAACACAATAATATTAACTGTGCATGCTCGAAAATTACAACATTGTAATAATTTGTAATATTATCCTTTTACTAGCTTGTGAAAATTGATTGAAATTTTGAATCAATTTCCTACGAAAGGAGAAAGCAATGGATTATTACCAAAAATTCAGTCTAAAAGTACTCCAAAGACTATGAGTTTTGTTAAAATAACTAAACAAGAAAGATAGTGAATCTTCAAAACACTTTTAGATTCGTATTCGTGCAAATTATTGTAGCGTCATCTACATAAATAATACATTTATCGCAATTTTTTAATGCAGTTGTGTATCTTGACCGCCTGAATAATCTATTCGTTTTTCACTTACTTCACACACACAATGTTCGTGTTTTAATTAAATACAGTATTTAATTCTTCTAAGCCTTCCCCAATTTATTTGTAGAAGGTTAAAATCTGTAAAACTAAATTAGTTCAGAACTGAGAAAGCTTTCTGTCAAAATCTGATATTGACTTACGGAAGGAATCCTGTTTCCAAATGAGGTATCGATTCTCATTTAAGCTACAAACTTTTGACTAATCATGCCCTATTTATGTCTCGTTTACATTACTTTAAAATAAAAACTAACTCCCATCTATACTATAATTATCTTTTTGGTTCTGTTGGAGATGTTGAACATTAAGTGTTCTCATGTCCTTCAAATAAAGAAAATATAGTTTGTCCATTTAAAAATAGTAAAAAAAAAGTTATGGTTCTATTTTATCATTTTAAATCATTATTTTCAAAATAAGTTAAATGTTCTAACAGAACTCTGTATCTTCAATCCATAACGAAATCTCTTAGAAGCGATTATATCTCTATCTGTTGTTTTTCTGGCCATTCTTCAAATCTTTTATATTTCTAGGGTTTTGGATTAACCCATTTTAGACTCGCGTTGCAAAAACGCAACATTGAATTGTAAAACTCTTTCAAATGTCGCTCTAAATTCTACAAATAAAGATGAGTTGATGGAAGAGGAACATGCATCAGGTGAAAATTTATAAATACCGAAGGACATAAAAGGTGAAATAGAGATTATTTAAAAAAAACAAAAACAAACAAACAAACAAAAAAAAAACAAAGAAGAAATCTGTATACTTAGAAAAAGGAAAATATTTTGTGGCATAAATGAACATATCTGTTTAATAGGAAGAGTTTAGGCATAGATTTCATAGAATAAAAGAATCATCTTGAAGAAAGAAACATAGAATTATTTTGCATTAGCACAGGACCTATTAGACACTAATCAAGCTGAATCTGGCTTCTTGAGACTTATTTTGGCTGTTCCTGAAAATGAAAATGCCATTAAAAAGTGGAATTTTCTGAGTAGATGTGAGAAAAGGCAGAATTCGGAGTATAACTCCATTCCATAAGGAGCCTCCCAGAAGTGTTTTCGGTAGTGGAAGCAATGCTGTGCTATGAGTGTATGAAGGCGCAGGAGGCCTAATTTGAATTTGATAAGGATCCTGATCATGCAAAGTAACTAAGATACTTTTTGAGCAGACCTTGTAAGTTTCAAATACTACCAGTATAGAAGAAAAATATATTCTTATTATTTTTGGTAAATAATTCTTAAGCAATTAATACTAAATTGTGTTTTAAATATAATCACAATTTTTTCACAAACTATTTCAAGTTTCCGCCTGAAAATAATTTTATACGGTACATCTGATTTAAAATTAAAAAAAAATATTTAAAATAAATCAAATACTTTAAACAATCATGAAAAAAAAAATAAACCCGTGAATATTCAAACAATTGAATAAACATATGAGTACATCACTTGAGGTTCTTATCTTACTTAAGAAATATTGGTTTTATACCTAGAAAGGCTAATTCATTTTAATTAATTTAGAAATGATTGAGGATGCTTAATCTTACCTTTGTTACTGGTTTAATATTCAATCCATGTAAACATTCTTTTCCAAAAAAGAATGTTGCAAAACTTAAAATAATTGATACGAGATTTTTCTAAAATATAAACGCAACATTTGAACACATTTTTAATAGAATGTTCGATTAGTCTAGCTTTTCTTAACAGAAGGGAGTAGAATTAATAATGAGGGGACTTCATTTTTGCTGTCTCTCAGCAAAGCAAACAAAACCTAATCTCGTGATTTCACTCTTCAAACATTTTATTCGGAATAATCTCCAAGAAAACAAAAGAGCTAAAGATGGAATGAAAAATACCTTTTGTGAATAATCTCCAGTCTCAAATTCAGTTTCTAAGGCCTAGAGCAGATGTTTGATTTGAAAGAGATATTGCGTAAAAATAGAATATAGTTACTCTAAAGCTCTTTTAAAACTTTTATCTCCGTGATCAATATTTGTATAGCAGTTTTGAAAAGGAAAATGGTTTTTATGATGAGCTAAGTAGACAAGAAATTAGACATTTGTTTACAAAGCTCTTAGAGAAGATTCTTAAGAAGTTGAAGGAAGAAAACATTTTAAAAGTAAAATCTTTTGAGTAAACTCTCATAAAAAAGGAGAAAAATGTTTTAATACTTTTTTATGTTATAAAAATTAAACATTGCTTACAAAGAAATGTTTCTCTCGTGTTCTGATGTGTGTAAATATAATCGAAAAATGCCTGAACATTTTGAAAGTGGAAGAAAGTAGCAATAGATAAAAAGAAATTTATAACAACAAACTGCAAATTGTTTTTTAAGAAAGCTTCTTAAATATTATTTAGGTTTTTATTTTGGGGTTTTTTAAATTGATTCCCAAAAATGACCTATTATTTGAAATATCTAACTATTTTAAAATCATGGATTTAGCCAAAATTGACAAAAAGTATTTATGGTTTAATTTTCTAGTCCAATTTGATAGGATTTATAATGAGACCGTTTGTTTTATTTTCTGCTTAATAGTATAAAAATACACTTGTTTTACTAAGAGAATTTTTTGTATTTTTCTTGCTTTTAATATACTTTTCCCGAATTTGAATCAGGTTTTATGCAAAATGTATTTATTTTGTAATTTTGAAACACAGACAGAGCTTGTATAACTATTTAAGAAGACAAGTAACTGAAATTGTTTGTGTATATTTTATAAGCTATTAAAATTGCATTGACCTATTTTAAAAACTACTGTACTATTATTTTTTATTATTTTCTCAACCATTTATATAATTAAACAAGTTTATTTTTAGACAATTTCATATTATAGCGAGTTTTCACATGTTTCAATATCTGGGAAAACCTGCATTGTTGGTTGGTTAATTTGAGAATATTACCTTTTGAAAGAACCGGGATATACAAATTAAGATTGTTAATTAAAGAAATGTGAAATAAGAAAGTAGGTTGATGAGGCAGTTTCAACTGTTAGGAGTAATATTGATTTGTAGATGTAGATTACTTTGATTAGAATCAGAAAAGGTTTAATCAGAGGAACAAAATTTTTGATCGAATCATGTAAGTAAAACCGGTGTCTCTGGAGATTAGACCCAAGTAGTTATGCATCGAAGCTATTTGTCAAGAATAATTTTTTGGTTAGTATTCGAGTGTTATTTTACTTTGAGAGCATATTTACCAGTGATATAATGTGCCTAGATTGAATAAAAGTTTAGTTTCACAATGTCTTTTAATCAAATATCCGTTAAAGCCAGTAAAAACGTTTCGTTTCAATTTGACGAATAATGATATAAACGGTTCAACTTTTGGTGAAGTTTAAATATCTTTTATATTTTAAGTCGAGCGCGCGTCTCAAAACTAAATAGTAATATAACATAAAAATATTAAAAAATTTAAAATTCTTTAGTGTTTTTTTTCAGTGTGCACCACCATTAAGTAATTTTTTATAATTATTTTATAGTAATATTTTAATATTAACTTTTTATCTCTTTTTACAGTTTCAGAATTTTCTTTATATAGTTTACTAAATAAATCTGAAAACTACGGAAGGATTAATCGTGTCTGAATCTTAAGCGAATGTTTTGCAGTTATTTCAGTTCTTCTCAAACTTTAGATAGTTGCAATCAAATTTTCAATCATGATTTTCATCGCCCCTCCCCAATCCAATAACTATGCATTGTATGCAATAATAATGTATTTTGACGCTAAAGCTGCAATATGGCCTTAATTAAAACCTTACAAATGGTCAAAAAAAGTATTTTATATACAACGTGGTTTGCAATTATGTATACAATTTTATATATGATTAGCCCATGGAAGTCAATAATATTTTTTAAACTTGTTCTTAACTCAGTATTGATAAATTAATTGTCAAATATATTATATAGTACTGATTTATTTACAAGCGTATTGTATTAGTATAAATGTGTATTTTTTATGTAAAAATGTATTTTGTTTTGCTAGAGCTTTCAGTAAATTAATAATTTTTTAAATAATCTTTTATTTTCGATTGTTCTATATGCTTCCCCCCGTAGGGTTAATACGTCTCTCCAGTTAGAGAAACTCTGAGTTATTCTGATACCTTACATTCATATCATTCCAGAGTTAAAATGATACTATTTTGAAAAGTAATTTTTCTAAGCCCCAAAGAAATATAATAACTGAAATGATTTGGAAAAGACTAAATGTTTTAATTTTAGCTTAAAACAATAAGATGCGTTAAAATGAAATTTAGTTGTTAAAAAATATTCGTTGAGCAATATTTATATTAGCTCAGTAACTTCCAGTTATTGCTGTAAGCCGCTTGCATTAAGTTGAAGAAACATAGTCTACGAAAATATAAGAAAGCACTTTTTAATGAATATTTATGCTACACTGTACAATAATATTTTTTTCATTTTAAAATTAATTTAAAAAATATGTCTTATCTAATTGTCAATAATTCCTATAATGTGCTCAGTATTTTCTTAACATCGATTCTATAAATTTTATAAACATATTCTTTTCTTTTCTATAAAATATACCCTGCATACAGGAAAACATTGAACTTTTTTTTAAAAAAAAAATGCCTATATTTCAGTAAAATTGTTTAAAATATTTTTCTTTTCAGCACAGTTATGTTAAGAAAACTTTTGGTTAGAGGAAAAACTGTGAGTCCTATTGAGTCCTATGAGTTCTCTTTTTGTGGTTGGCTTAATGGACAAATTAAAAGCATGAAATAACTAATTATGCAATTGATAAGAAATTGACTGGGAAAAATTATCCTAAGAGCAAACAACTTAAACTGCTTGATAATGTTTAATTAGAAAAAACTATTGAATAGTTCAAAAATAAGTTTGACTTATTTTGATTTAAGTTGCTCTCATGTTTCGTAATACGCTTTTAATTTCTAGGTTGAAAAAATATCAATTTTTTTAAAAAAGCTGGTAACTTACTGGTGATATTCTAGTCCAGTGACGTGCAGATACTTTTTTATGCGCTTGTTAACCCGTTCCGGACCAAGTGATCTTTTTTCCTTTTAATCTTAGCTTCATTTAAAAAATCATATAAAATCATTACTGTAATAAAATACGCTGAAATTTATAAATTATACTCATTCCAAATTCCATAAAATCCAAATTAAGATGAAACCGGTACAATTACAGGTCTGAGAACAGGCAAAACGCAATCTCGCATATGATGCCGAGTTCCCTGTAGTGATCATTTTTATGTGATCATGGTCCTGGACGAGTTAAAAGAAACACATTTGGGTTGGCTAATTTATTACAAAACACAACTGAAACACAAGAATAATCTGTTTTAAAAATTCCCTCGGTGTAATGCAGTAAAAATTAAACCACGACTGCACATTTATTGCTTTACATTTTAAAACTATTATATAAATGAAAATAAGCATAATTTAACTATATTATTCATACTGATTAGAAAAGACTGCATTCTTTGCAAGTCCAATTTTTTTTTAAATAAATTGTTATACATTCTCACGACAATGGCGCACACAGGAGTTTTTCATCGGGATGGGGCCCAGGATAAGAAAACCGCCATTCTGGTATCATAACCTAAATACGTCGCCAAACACATTCTTTTGATTTTGTTGATTGTAGGAAATTAAAAAGTAAAGTATTTAATAAATAATTAGTTTTAATTTATAAATTAATTTTAATATTAATAACAATAAATCATCAAATAACACAATAAATAATCAAATAACAATAAATCACCAAATAACAATAAATTATCAAATAATAATAACAATTATTAACACCATCTATCTCCACCTCCAATTTAGGCAGGAGCTTGAGGACAGGGAGATATCAAAACACCCTGCACCCGCAGTTTGTGCTGTGACCTCCCATAGGACTTTCGGACCCACTTATTTAACGGGCCTTACTTCGTCTGTACTCGATGGGTATTCGGTGGGATCGGGCATCGAACCCAGGGCTCTTTGGTCTGGAGTCCGATGTTTTAACAACTAGGCTACCCACGGGTTAAATTTAATTTTTGGCTAAATATTCCGTACTATATACATAGTATCGGAGTAGTTAATCGAAAAAATAATAAAGGGCTATGGGTAGGAGACTCGGACCAAAGGAGCACCCCTTGTCTCATAACTATAGTTAGCTTTACCAAAGAATATTCATATTTGTATGGAAATTATATCTCACTTATAAAAAAATATTCGTATATGTAATAAATGATCCATATAAATTTTTTTCACACTTCAGAAATTTGAATCAAACTGTTAAAATTTAATTACATCAAATTACTGAATAGAAGTAAAATAGAAGTGACTACAATTGCATCTGTTAGTGAGTATTTCCTTAAACAACAGAGATACAAGCTTTAAGGTATCCGACTACGTTCGGAACCATGATTTTAAAACAAGTGCATAAATGTATAATTTTCATGATATTTAGTGTCGCTTGGATTAGAATACATGTATAAAATTGTTTTAAGGACATTATGACAAAAAAAATATTGAAATACAATATTTTGGCAAAAAATTAACTTAGAATAATCTTTTTTCCAAATGTTCTCCTTTTGTGAAAAAAGCTTCTATTATAATAATATTTTGCCTGTATATAGCTCAGACCTCTCTACAGAGGCTCAACTAGAAGTTTTTAAAAATTGACATTATTTTTAAAGTTACCACCAATTGAAATATTTATCGGCGTTTTTTTCTTACAAATGCTCCCCTCTGTTGTCGTAAGATATGGTTAAACCCTCTTCTAAGCTATATATTTCAAAAATTCTAGTTGAGCCTCTGTAGAGAGGTCTGAGCTATATTTAGGCAAAATATTTTTGTAATAGAAGCATTTTTCATAAAAGGAGAATATTTTGAAAAAAGGTTATTCTAAGTTAATTTTTTGCCGAAATATTGTATTTAAATAACTTTTTTTTTGTCAAAAAATGTCATTAAAATAGCTTTATACATGTATTACTCTATAATCTAAGTGACACTAAATGTCATGAAAATTATCCATTTATGCGCTTTTGCAAAATCACGGTTTCGAACGTAGTCGGATACCTTAAAAAGGTAGATGTAAAAATATTCTAAGCATTCATCTTATTGTTTGGAAAAGTAAAAATAAAAAAAAATTACTGAAAATTATAAAAAAAAAATCAAAGCTTGACATAATGTTTTAGAATTCCTTTACTCGCTTCTTAAAAGTGGAATAAAATTGTCTTCGAAAAACATCAAGTGTGAAGAAGTAAAAGAATCATTTCAGCAATAGCAATCACTTCCTTCTGAAACTAATCTACAACGGGGATGCGGATAAGACCTTTCTTTAAAATAAAGCCTCGATATCCCCTTAAAGTTCGATAGTAGGAGCGTTCAGTGTTCCGTTTTGCAATGGATATAGATTGAGAAGGCAGTAAAAAAGGTAGAAAACAAAAATAAAAAAAGCACTGGAGAAGCCGTAGATATTTTATCGGCTGGCTGCTAAAGGAAATAGCCCTGTAAACGAGATATTGGAATATCCTTGCAGAGTTCCTTACAGAAGAATTCATGGTGGACATATTTCTTCTTTGGGGGTTTCTTTTGTTATTTGTAAAAGGTAGTTGCTTAGATGTTGAAAAATTTTTTAAAAGTTATATTTTATAAATTACTGGAATGATATTCTTACACTCTCAACCTTGTATTAATTATATTTATCTGTTTAAAAAAATGGAACGTAAAAAGAGAAGTCTTTTTGTTACAGAAAAATGGAGAAACAAATTAAAATATATTTTTCGACAGAACATGTATAAATAATGCATTATCAATATTTTATTTTATTTTAATTTAATTAATAAATTTAATTAAATGAATATTCTGAGATTAAAGAGTTTTACTATTAAGTCACTTTTAAAAAAGTCTGTTACAAAATCAAGTACACATCAGTCTACGTATATTTACACTTATATAGGATAAATCAAAAGTTTGCCATGATTATAAAGAAACCATTAAAAAATATCCATTTAATATAACAATATAACTTTTGTATTACTGGATAGATGAGTTTAAGCATTTTTATTGCGCAGTATATGGTGCAAATGCATCTCCAAGAGGTATTGGAGGAACATTTGTGAGGTAGACGTAATTTTCGGCCGAAATTTAGTCGATTCAACAGAAAGCCCATTG
The DNA here is from genome assembly GCA_019973955.1 of Trichonephila inaurata madagascariensis. Classification (NCBI taxonomy): domain Eukaryota; kingdom Metazoa; phylum Arthropoda; class Arachnida; order Araneae; family Nephilidae; genus Trichonephila; species Trichonephila inaurata. The sequence goes on from BMAV01008306.1 coordinate 29,119, forward strand.
TGTGTTTTAGTTTCACGAAACGAATTATCCCATTAATTTTCAGCGTAAATTTAGAAATTGTTATGGATATCCTGATGCACTGTCGTTCTGATGCAAAACCCAAAAAGCGGTTGTATGAAATGTTTAAGGCAGTGATCCTCAAACATTTAATACTGGCGACCCAATATTAAATCATAATTTTCATTGCGCCCCTTTCCATACAATAACAATGTGTTGAGTTCAATAATACTATACTCTAAAGCTAAACCTACAGTACGCGAATTTAACCTATTAAGTCCTATCAGCGTGTATAAGCGTCTCACTCAGTCAAAGCGTTAATTACTCCGGACATATATATATGTCTTTCCACACAAATTACGATCTTTTCTGTACCCTGCTATTCATAAAATCATTCCGTAGGCTTTAGAAACCACAAAAGGATCTTAAAAGTATTTGAGAAGGATTTACTTATTTCAGGGGATTTATTTATTAATGCCTTTTCTTCCGCCTCCACACATCGTATACGCGTACCTACGTGGGAAACGGTGGCGCTGGGGAGTGAATAGAAAAACTATTAATCGGCAGATAAGAGATTAATTATAAGCCGTACAAATTATCAAGATAAAGGTTAATTTATATATATATATATATATATATATATATGTTTTAATATATGACAAGGCCATGGAGCCACTGGTAATTATTAAACTTGTTCTTAACTTAGTATTGTTAAATTAATTATAAAATCCATTATGCAGTACTGATATACTTATAAGTGTATTATATCAATGTAAATGTGTATTTTATTTTTTATTGTGTCAGAATGTATTTTGTTTGTTTACTTTCAGTAAATTAATACTTTTTTAAAATAATTTTTTGTTCTCGACCTTTCAATATACTTGCGCACACCTCGTAGAGTCATCCCGCCCTCCTGGGGGGGGGCGCCTCACAGTCTGAGATACGCTGGCTTAAGGAAAAGGCAGCATAACAGAAGACATACTACAGCACCCTTTGGGGAACTGGAATACCGTCTAGACATTCTCCAATCTAACAAGGGGCATTTTACTGAGTAACATCAGGAGTGAATTTCCCAATTTCACATCGCCAGTCATAAGTTCACCATTATGACTAATAGGCTACAGTGACCTAGATAATTGGAGCAAGGTACCTGTGTCACGCAACTTAAAAATCAAAATCAATAGTTATTGAGCAAAATAGACAAATTGTTCAGTTTAGAACATATAATTCAGTATTGTATAATTAAATCCTATGAATCAATTTCTGGTTCACAAATAATTACAGACATTGGCAAAGTTAATTTATTCCCCCCCCATTTCTTTATTCTAATTCTTGACTTCAAAGAAATTTAAGGATAGATTGTTTTATATGAAAAGAAACTTTCGCTCGATATTCTCTTTTCGATTCCGTTCAGTTACTCAGATACATATCTGTTTCACCAAACAGAGGATGTAAAGAAAATACTCTGATGTGTTTTGAAGATATATATATTTAAATCATGATCCATTATGAAACTATAGGTAAGTTATCGGTATTTTGAATTTTTTTCCATTAGGGTATTTTTTTATCTTTAAGAGTTTTTATATACCTTTTCTCTCTTTTCATTACTTAACTACAACAAAAGCTTCAAGATAAAATTTTAAATTTACGGGTTTTCCCGTTATTTCCATGTTTTAATTGGTATATTGATTAACAACCGGATGAAATTATCGATTTATGTGTCTTTTCAGTATTCTTATTTTTTACTCCCCTCACTTATTGCTAAAACATCTTAGTCGATTGTTAAAAGAAAATTCTTTATTTTCATTCCTATTAATAAATTTTGAGAAAAATAACACGCTGAAAAATAAAAAACAAAATTCTTTTATTAAAATTATAGCTTTTATATTGTTACGAATTTTGTGTAATTAATGCTTAATTTTATTTTAAATTCGCGTAAGTAATTTATTTCGGGATGTATAGTACGTTAATATTACTTTCTGTTGTATTTATTTTATGAGAAAAAATGTAATACTCGCAAGCAGCCTCGCGCCTTACATTATAATGGCATTTCAATCTAAATTTGGCTATATATTGGTGATAAAAAAAAGTTGGCATAATTTTTGTTGACCAAATTTGGAGAGTTGATTACCATTTTTGGTGATTTGTTGGCCATATAGATGCTTCTGGGAAAAATTAGAGAAATCTATAACATCGCGATCTATGATATGATGTAAGTGGCATTTGTGAGAAAGCGCCTGAAGATAGCCGCGCAGACTATACAAAACCGTCACTCGCCAAATCTGAGTTAGTATTACTTCGGCCATTTGAAGAGAACGAGAGATTGCTTACGGATAATCTCTAACATTATGTGATTGTATTTTTAGGCATTTTAATTTTGTCCAAGCTCTGTTGAAGGTGTGAAAATCTTCTGGCATTTATTGTGTGAATTTTTATGCTGTATCCTTTTTTTTTAAGGATTGCTTTTACAGAATAAATTTCCTCTCTCTTAAGGAACTGTTTTTCTCTTTGAGCTGATAGCATAAAATCCCTGAATTCCGATTTATATAAATATATCATATCTTTAGTGAATGTCTAAGCTTATACGATACTTAATAAAAAGCTGAATTATTTTTATTCAGTTTATTTAGTATTATTCTGAAAAACAAAATATTTGAAAATAATTACATCACTCTTAGAATGATTTTTCAATCTTACAAAATGCATTTATTCAATTTCGAGAAAGGTTAAGTTTTAAGACGGTGAAATTTAATTAACTTTCTGCCAAGTGAAATACTTTGTTTTGAAATAGGATTGTGAAAAGGAAGGTAATAAAAGTTTCCATCTCACTCATGGACTTTCACATTTTTGTTCCATAATTATAAAACAGTTAAATTTAACTGTCAGAATTCGTATATGTTTCTACAAAAGAGTGGATTGTTAATTATAGTTATGTAAATCTTTCTTAAATACTTTCTCTGACTACTTTTATGCAAATTATTTTCAAAAAATTAGTTTCTTAACTAAAAACCTTTCTTTGGTTGCTATATGGTACATAAATTTCGTGTATTAAAAACTTATTTTCTGTCCTTTTTTTTTCAAATACACGGCACAATGAGAAACGAAGAATGATACAGCTTGCATGCCATTAAACATATCTTATTTTGAAACAAATCTTATTTTATATCTTATTTTTGATAAAGGAAAACATTACCATGTTTTGAGATATAACATATCGAAGTATATATAAGAATTATTAAATCCATTTGTAAAAGATTATGGCTAAATGTTAGTTTAAGGTATCCGTCTACGTTCGGAACCATGATTTTGCAAAAGCATATAAAAGGATAATATTAATGATATTTAGTGTCACTTAGATTATAAATTGTATATAAAACTCTTTTAAGAATAGTATTACAATAAAAAATTATTCGAGTGCAATATTTTGGCTAAAAATTAACTTAGAACAAACTTTTTTCAAAATATTCTCCTTTTGTGAAAAATGCTTCTATTATAATAATATTTTGCCTGTATATAGCTCAGACCTTTGTACAGAGGCTCAACTAGAATTTTTGAAATATATAACTTAGAAGTGGGTTTATCCGTGTTTTCCGACAACAGAGGGGATAAACTAACAAAAAAACGCCGATAATTATTTCAAATGATTGTAACTCTGAAAAGAAAGTGTATGTTTCCAAATTCATAGTTGAGCTTTTGTACAGAGATCTGAGCTATATACAGGCAAAATATTATTGTAATAGACGCATTTTTGACGAAAGGAAAACATTTTGAAAAAAGTTTATTCTAAGTTAATTTTTAGCCAAAGTATTGTATTTAAATATCTTTTTTTGTCAAAATGTCATTAAAGCAATTTTATACATGTATTCTAATCTAAGTGACACTAAATATCATGAAAATTATCCATTTACGTGCCTTTTTAAAATCAAGGTTCCGAACGTAGTCGGATACCTTAAAATGATTTTTCAGTTATTTTTATATTTTGTAAAATTTGTCTATACGTAGTTATATTTCAGAAAGCATGTATTTCCTCAAAATAAATAAATAATAATAATTTTTTGTTTGGAATTTTTCGGATGCTTACGTTTTTATATACATCATGTATTACATAAAAATAGATATGTTTTCAAACCATCATTTTAATTTTGAGAAACTATCACTTGCTTATGATAAAATCCACTGCAAAATTTATAGATTTCTTTTAAAACAATTTAATTGTTTTATTTTTTTTAAATTTTTTTAAATTTTAAAATTTAAATTTGTTCATTTTTTTTAAAAAAAATTTTTAACCCTTTTAAAAAAAAATTTCTTAAATCTTCACTTTTTTCCCTTTCCGAAGTTTTTCTTTCTTTTTTTTAATAAAATGAATTTGGCCAAATTTCAGGTTTGAAAGTACCCACCAACTTTTAAAAAAAAATTTTTCGAAAATTTTTAAAAAAAAAGGGTAAAAAATAAGGGAAGGAACCAAAAAAAAACCTTTTTAAATTTAATAAATTAAAATTTAATTTTTAAATAAATTAAATGTTTTTATAAAATTTTTTGTAAAATTTTAAAAAACCAAAATAGTTGAAATTGGAAAAAAAAAGGGCCATGAAAATCAAAAAACTAAAAGGAAAAAAGCCTTTTGGGTGAAGCTTTGGCGGGACCGAAAAAAGTGATTTTTTTTTAACCCAAACCTTTCCTTTTCACCGTAAAACCCCAAAAAAAAAAAATTTTAAAATTTTAAAATATCTTCGAAAAAAATCAAAGGTAGTTAAAAAAATTTTCCCAAAACAAAAAATTTTTAAAACAGAAAAAAAATTTTAAACCCCCACTTCGACCCCTTTCCCCGGGGAAAAATTTGGGCTCTAACCATCGAACTACCTTTTTCGGATAGTGTTCGGTTCCAAAATTTGGGGCTTTGAAGGGTTTGAAAAAAAAAATTTTGGTTTCTAATTTGGTTTTGAAAAAAAAATTTTTAAATGAAGTTTTTTGGAAAATGTCTTTATGAATTTTTAAAATTTCCGAAAAACAACCTTTACTTTAAAATTTTTTTTTTTGGGGTTTGGGAACCAGAATAAAAAAAATAATTTTATAATTTAAATTTTTAAAAAAAAATTTAAAAAAAATACAAAAAATTAATATATATATATAATTAATTGAAAAAAAATAAAGAAGTTTTGGACCAAACACACACACACTTATATTTCATTGTTTTTGAGTTATTAAAATAAGGGAAAGATATATTTCTAGTAAGAAATTAATTTATTTATGAGTTTTAGACAATAGAGTGAATTCAGTGATCTGTTCAATCAAGTAATAGACAAATTATTCAAGTCCATAACAGTATTAGCCCTTTTTTATTCACCAATCGAATATCACAGCGAAATATAATGGAAGTATTATAATCAGGTTGTCATAATTTAAAGGTAATTGTTATTTTTTAAACTGTATTGTTAGTTTGAGGAAAATACATATGCAAACTAATTTTTTTCATTACTTTATTCTGCTAACTATTCTTCAATGTAAGACTGAAATTTGAAGGATATTTCAAAAGATGAAAAAGATAACAAAAGTGTCTAGCATGAATTTTAGAATAATATCAAGTTTTGTTCGCGCCAGGACCTCCGAAAAAATATTGTGAAACTCGCTATTTCTAGATGGTCTAAATGCATACTTTTATTCCCAATGTTAATATTTCATTTGTTTATCAATTTATCGTACGAGTAATATTCAACTCTGAAACTCTAATGACTTAGAACAATATTTGGATTATGATATAAACTGAAATAAAGGTAATATCGCCTTTTAGAAATACAGACAGTAGCCATTTACATTATCAATATTTTAAGAGAAGTGTTTGAAATTATTTTCATGAAATTTTTTCTGATGAGTAAAGCATCTCGTTCATAATATTTTACAAATACTTTCACAGAATATTCTTTCAATCTACTTTCAATGTTAAATATGTTTTCGGATACTGTGTTATAGAACTTCCTAGAGGTTGTGTGGAATTTAGAGTATGAAATTGCATATGCAACTGTTTATTATTCCACAAAACTTTGCATAATTCATGAAGGTTTATTGCAAGACTTATCTCGGTTAGACAGAAGTTACAGAACATTAGAAAATGGGATGCTATTTGTTCTTTTTCGAGTGCATGTTTGCATTTGCTAGCTTCTATGACATTTAAATTTAAATATTATTTGCTTTTATTTAAACACCTCTCGCGGCATTTATTTATGATTCATAAAATATTTTTTTTGTTACTTATAAAAGAGTTCAAAATTTTTAGTGGAAAACTGTTGAAACTTTATTAAATTTTGTTCCATTTTATAGCGAAAACCCCCAAAATACTTGCTACAGTAATATTATTGTTGCTTTTTCTCATTGACAAACTAGTAGTAATTTCGGAAAGAATTTCTTTCGGAATTTTAGAGCTTCATTATTAAATTCCTGTATTCGCAACTCAATATTAGCAATTGTTCTATTTTTTTCTTTTGTTGTTTTATGCTATCTATTTGATCTTGAATATTCAGTTATCGTAAGACATAAGGTTTTGAAGGTAATTTTAACAATTTTATACATTTGTCTTTTTGCTTAATAGAACTAACCTGTATTATTGCAACGTAAATTAAAATTCAGAATTATGTAATAACATAAATTCAATGATATTTTTCAGAATTTTTCACAGTATTTTTAATATACCATTTAATAATATAAATATTAGAAATACTGCTTGTATTTAGAAATAATTCTCATAGACTTTAATTACCTTTTATCTTCTTTAGGTACATTTTGTAAATATAGCATTTTTTAGTTCCAAATAAAAGGTTATTAGTACTAAATTTTACGAAATTATAATATTTCATAGGGATCTTCACTACTTCCATGTACTTTCTTCTTTTTTCACATCAAAATAAATTTAAAAATGCTTGTGATCGAACATTTTACTACCTATAATTAGATAGAAAAACTTCCTCTGCAGTTTGCCCTGATTGACAAATGAATGTAATGGAGATTGCATTTACGTGTCTTATTTCAAAAATACTATTTTCTTAGAATTTATAAATGTTGCATAAATAGTTATGAAAATAAATTTATTTTATAATAGGATGAATGTAATTATATTTGTATTTAATAATAAGTAAGTATGTGTTGGATGTAGTAACCAAAATTTTTAAATTTTTTAAGGGTTAAACCAGACAAAACATACTGATTAAAAATTTTTTTATTTTTTAATGAACTTATTTACAGAATAAAAAGATTTTAAAAGGTAGCAACAGGATTTTTTAATCAAAAAATTTTTTTTTGTATAATTTTAATTCTCAACTAACCTGTTTATGTTAATTGTCAATATATTTTAAATTATACTGGTGCATGTAGCTTAAAGTAGAAGTTAATATTCTTTTCACACTTATCAACCTAAACTTAATTAAAATAAAATACTTACTATACTGGTATCTTAGGAATAATGCGAAATAAACTCCCTTTTTTTAGATTACGAACTTACAAAACCTGAAATGAATATAGTTTGTTTAAAATCGAAATTGTTCCGCATATCACCAGTCAAATACTAATGAATTAATAACTAGGTAAACTCTGTAGAAACATACAATTATCATCAAATAACGATGTGTCACTGAACAGATTTCACAGACATTACCATAATCCAGGCTTTAGCACTGAAATATACCGTTCGACTAATTCTAATGCTTCACACTATAGAAAATAATGGCATAAGAAACACACACTCGAAAAGTTTTTGAATTGAAAGAAAATCAATCATTGTCAACGTAAGGCTTTTACAAAGTCAAGAAAATAACTATTGTATATAAGAAAAAAATACCTTTAAAAATGTTAAATACAAAATAATGGAGAAGAGGAGAATGTTGAGATTGAGAGAATTTCTTTAAGGAGGTATAACTCTTTTTAACGTGAAAAAGTCCACGTAAAAAGAAAGGGAGATGTGATAGTTGCTTTTCTGTTGTTTTTTTAAATTTTGCCTTTAACCCTAAAAAAAAAATTTCAACACATTAAAATCTTTTTAAATGAAATAAAAAAGGTTATTTGATCGTTGAATTAGGAAAAACAAATGAAATTTATTTGTGGTATATAAATTAGGTTTGAAAAACGAGATTCAAAAAGCTTCTCTTGTTAGGACGGTCACTAAAAGGAGGTAAATAATTATTGCCATACAATTTTTGTAAACACAGAATTCATTCTGGATAAATATGTTTATTACCAAAAGAATAAAAATATCTCTTTGTTTTGGGCAAAAATTTATTAATTAAATTTGTTTCATGTTTATATGAAATCAAAGGAAATGTCTGAGCTGTAGGCACATGTATAAATCCAGGTAGATTTTAATTTGGGGGAAATTGTCTTTTTGCCTGATGAGAGCAAAAACAATTTTTTTCTTATGTGATTAATATGAGCAAAAAGGGGGGTACAGCTATACACTAAATTCTCTGGACCCTTGACACCATTGAACCACTTCATCCAGAAGTTTCTTTCCGGGGGACCATCGAGGGCCCCCCCTTTTGTAGATCCGACGGTGGGGGGCTGAAACTTTTATTATATTTATTCACCAGATTTTACAGAGGGGACATGATATGTATACGTGAAAGTTACGTTATAACGTATAATGCAAGATACAAGTGTGGGTAAAGTAGGGTGATGCTTTGTGGAAACTAATAAAATTTTTATTAACCGATAATTTAATTTTTTTTGACTCCACGTGAAATTTGTTCATCTTCCCACCAAATTTAAAAGGGAGCAAAAAAATTTAAATTAATTTATAGTGGGTGTTTGTCTAATTGTAATTTTTTTTAGTGAATAAACCGCCGACGACCACTCCAATGTTTTGATGTAGCCCTCCACTAGGAGTTGATGTTGTAGCTTTCGCCTTGGAACAGTGTGCGAATAGCACCGTCTCGCAATAAAGCAAAATTACGGTCCAATAGTCACATCCTCCTTGAAAAACCTCGAACCAGCATTTACGAACATTTGCTTACCACAACAGTGGATATTATTTTTAGATAGTATTTATGTCTGTGATAACTTTTGATGTTTTGTATCTAGTCGATTTCTAAACTGCTGGTCATAAAAATTGCAACACCAGAAATGAATAATTTAACGAATGTGAAAATCCCATGAAAGGAAGAAAAGGCTGTAATGTGCAAATGAATTGTATTTCAGCACATTTAGACTACACAAGAGGGAAAATTGACACCTGAAGCACTGCGTAAAAGAAAGTTGATTAAATGTTTTCCCTCATTCAAAAAGTGCTTCGTAAGATCGAAGTTTAATCAGAATACCATGTTATGCCTCGAACAATAAAAAGAAATGCTTACCAGCAAGTGTAGTAATTCCAAAAGACGCAGTGTCGTTGCCTATCGAAGGTGGATAAGATTCCGTAATATCGCACCTTTGCACTGATCGAAATCCAATCACTGCCATGCGAATAGGGAATGAATGGCTTGCAGAGTATCATCCTGAATTACACTCAGGATGTCCACGTCCTCATACGACTAACACCCGACAGATTTGGTCTATATAAAGAGGTCTGTCTGCAAAGCCGCACAACCACATGACGGTCCAATAGTCAAGGAATGAGCATGTTTTCATCACGTTTAGTATCCGCTCGTACGGTGCGACGACGTTTTAAGCAGCGGGAACTGTCAGCACGGATACAATTACTTCGGCTGCAATTGACAATTCAGCATTGACAGAGATGGCGATTCTGGTTCTCCGAACGACAAAGCAGGATACAAGAGTGGAACAATGTCATCTTTCAGATTCGTCACGAATCTGAGTGCAGTGTTCTGATGGCTGTATATGTGTCTGGAGGGTCCGAGAAGATCATTAATCACCTGCCTTTTCGATATCGGCATAAGGGACTGTATCTGGTGTAGTGGCTTTGGCAACCATTGGGTACGCAACGCACACGTCTCTAGTTGGAATCGACGGTAATGGGAACGCATATTGGACATTTCTGACATGTTCGCTCCAGTGGTTGTGCCCTATTATAAAGAGTTGCCAAACGCCTTCTTCCTACAAATAATGCAAGACCATTCGTTGCACGTTGGTTTCTGACATTCCTCAATAACAGGGTATTCGATTATTACCCTGGACTGCATGGTCTCCAGGTCTGTCACCCATTCAAACCATTTGACAATTGGCTATGGGTTGCTGAGTGACTGGCCTGATACCCTTAATCAGCTAATGCGGTTGAGGAAGTTTGGTACAGGCTGGAGAAATAGGTAATAACTTGGCTTTTTCTGTCATCAAACCCAATTCGATTCCATACTTAACCGGATGAAATGCCAGTATTGGCAACTTTTTACTAATGCCGCCTTTTGTAAGCCCTGAAACTGCTTGAAAATTTATTCATTTTGTCTTTACGCCATACAGCTCACGTACAATAAATATCTTATTAGATTTGCTTTAACTTATGGTATTGCAATTCTAATGGCCAACAGTGTAATTTCATTTTTTTTTGAATCTCTATTTTTGTTTACGGAACTTTCAAAGTTATCTAGTTAGACTTTAAGGGAACTATTACAACAGTATTATTCTAGTCGTTAAATTCATAACTTTGTTACGGGAATTCCTATGTAATTTTAACTTGAAAAAACATATACATTTACTTGAATAATTAAAAATAATAAGAAAGCATTTTATACTAGCATAAGTAATTAGTTACAAATAATTGAGCACTGTAGCTTATTGATGACGACGTAAAGTATTCAATGGAAATAATTAGCACACAAATATTTATTATTACGATTATATTTAGTATTTATTATTTACAAATACACAGATAGGAAACTACAGGTTTTTGTACAATTGAAAGTGATAAGGAAGTTAAACACTCCGGCAAATCAATCGAGTATCTTCTTAGATATCCTTTTTTTAGTGGATTTTTCAAAAAAATCCTTAGAAACTAATTTTTAAACTAGACAACGTGAATGGCTGAGCTACTGAACAAACATAGTAATTTAATAAATAGTTTTACATGCAAATTTATTCACATGACTACAGTTATTACTTATAAATTTACAGATAGAAACTACAGTTTTTGGACAGGAGGAAACGACACGGAAGTCAGACACTCTAACGAATCAATGGAGTATCATTTAAGGTGCCACTTTTTTCATGGTGTTTATTTTTATTTATTTTAGAACAATTTTCTAAAGTATTCAAGGTGATTGAATCATCTCCTGGGACAATCATAAATTCAGAAGAAAAAAGGTTTATGTGATCGCATTTGGTTATTCATGAGTTATTACTGTCAAATGTAGAGTTTTTGAGATTGTTTGCGAGACCTTGTCATTTGAAAGAATTTAATCCTAAGTAACCTATGATAATTATACGATTGAATGAGAAACGTTACAACATCTTATTCGAAATCAAATTAGAATAAAGAACAATACGAAACGCTACTTAAGCTTCATTTTAAAAGAAAAATAACATTGCAAAATTTAATCTCGAAAAAAAAAGTTTAAAGCTCGTTAAAAATAAACCTTTCATTTATTTCCTTCGTAATCATAATGAAAAATGTCCCAAGTTTCAGTTTGTTACAAGGGGAAGTAATAAACAGGATTTCATTTCGTTATGAGATGAAAATAATACACCTAATCCTTTTGAAGTCTTTATCACAGTGATATGCTTATGAAAGGAAATATTTTTGAAGTAAACAAACCTCTTAAATGAAAACCGTACAAAAAATATTCAATAAACTGCTGACTAAGCATGTTTACAAAAAGTAAGCTATTAAACTCTCGTTATTTTTTTGTTGCTGTTATCATATTTGGTAAGGAAAGGTTCAGTAGAAATCAAGTAAAAAAATTTCAAAATTGGTTACGCATTGGGCATGGGAATTAAAACTGAAAACAAACATTTGAGAAAAATGTGTACTTTTATAAAAAAAAAGCTGTAGAAACAAAACATTATAATTTAACTTAAAAGAATCTTTTTCAGTATGAGGGATTTAAGACTAGTTTTGAAAATCTTTTTTTGACATTAGTGTTCTAATATTATGGAAGAAACAACTCGTAAGCATATTGTGACGGGCTCACGCATCTTTTCTTTAATCTAACCTCTGAGTTCTTTGGGGGCCAAGATTAATGGCAACTCTTTTCCCAAACCCAAAAAAAACGAAATGTGGGAAAAAAAATGCAAATAAGATAGCTTTAAAATAACAAAGTTTCAGTAAGTGAGATGGCAATTTTGGGGGAAAGGTATTGTGGAAGAGACAAGTGTGAAATTTACAGCCAATCTAAATTAACTGGGAAAAAAAAACCATTAAAACAAGGGGCATACCATTCACGCCCCCAGACGTTTCTTCATAAAAATTTAAACTAAATTTTTGGATTAATAGGGTTTATTTATTTGATATTAGGACTTGTAATATTTTAGGGTGAGAGTAGGCGGATAAAATAATTATATTTAAGTTATGCGATTCGGTTTTTAAATATTACTGTGTGTTTGTTCATTATAGATTTTCGCTTAATTAATATTATCTAAATTGTTAGATATTTAAGTTCTATTCTTAATAAAGTCATATTAAGAATCAAAAATGTCTATTCTTTTTGCAAACCCTACACCTCTAGCTCACGCTGACAATCAAAGATACGGTCACCATAGGGGCGGTATCACAATATAAGTCTCTAAAAGGGTATATACGTATGCAGGAATGCAGTATTTATGTGTATTATGTAAATGCTGCATAATATGCAGTGAGTAATTGGTAGTGCATTTTCCAAAAAATTAAGAATTACTATAAATGGTAAAACAAATCTTCTATGATGCAGTATGAGTACTATGAGATTTTTTAATATTACCTTAAGGAATTATTATATTTATTCAAAATATTCTAAATTAGGTTTTCTCTTAAAAATTTATGAGTAATAAATGTTGAGGTATAACAAATATATAAAATTTTCCTTGATTAAATTTTTTTAATTCTATTTAGAAAGTAAGTGATAATCTACAAGTTTCATTCACTACATTGACTACATCTTGAAAGCTTTGAAATTTCAGCTGCTTCTTAGCATTATTTAAAAATTTACACAGACATGTATTTCAACTCACTTGGACGAAAGGCTATATTATTATGCTTTGAGATCAGTTATTGAGGAGACTAGACGGAACACATAACCCTACTGGATTCAGTGAAGTTTGAATGACTTTAGAAAATTTTACAATCACCAAGTATCTGTATAAATATTTGTTCTATAAGAAAAATATATATACTTTTATGGGGAAAATATTAAAAACTAATTTGAAAAATACCTTTTTTCAAAGCTACCAAAAGCAGCAGTTAACATATTAATTGTATGGGTGCAATCATACTAATCATCAGTTTACATTCAGTGGTTGAGAGAAAGGAATTTAATTGGCCCACAGAAGAATTCTTTTATCTGGGTACAAGTAAATTGCTGAAGTAGTATCCAATCAGAGAAAGACAGCAGAGAGTTCCATCAGGATCTGGCTGAAATCCATGGATGTGAAATTTTAGAGAATGAAATGAAATAATAAAATAATGTTCAATACAAAATTTTTTAGGGGAATGCTGGTTCGTCGAAGATATTTCTTGGGTCTGTTGAAAATAAGATGTGGGATATATTTTGGAATATTCATTAGAGATGGATTATTTGAATTGCCCATATTTTTAGAAGAATTTTAAAGAAATTTTCATATAATTTGACGTATGGTAAATTAGAAAACCGTTAGAACCGGTTCCCAAAATAGGAAAACAAAAAAAATAAGTTTTCTGGAATTTACACAACAAAGCCCCATATTTCTTTAAAAATATTTAAAGACGTTTCAATTATCGCAATACTGTACAATTTGAAAAACTTTTGATTTTTTATTACTCAATAATTTTTCTGTAACTTATAAATTAGTAATTTGATAACAGATATCATGATACTTTCGAATTCAAATTGTAGATAATAAAATATAAGTTATACATTAAAACTACTTTAAATCTATTTATATGCATAACTTTCAATAAAAATAGTGAGGAGAATATTAGCATAGCAATATTTAGCTTCATAAGGGCTTTTTGCGACGGATTTCGTAATTTTGAGTAAGATCAAGTGATGAGGACGACACCTGAGCTGGCACCATTTCTCCTGACTTCCACACCCCACCGACGGGAAGACGCTTGAGCTTCAACGTATTTAACGTGCATCGGCCGCTTCTGCACAGCAGGGTTTTCAGCGGTACTAGCCTCGAACGCATGACATATCAGTCACAAGTCCGGTACTTGGGCCATTGGTGTACTACGGCCTAGTTTTCAATAGAAAAAAAGTGTGTGTGTACTTATGTACGCACGTAAGAAGTTATACTTCTTTGGCATAACACGATTAAAATTTTTCTAAAAATCTTTTTCATGGCAAGCTGGGTCAAGGACGAAACGCGGTCACGAGCAGAGATTGAACGATACTAACCTTCAGTCAATCGGACCAGCCAAAACTGAGATAATCACGATTTAAATAAATTTAAACACTCCCGCACGGGACAATTGGACCAATAATATGGGAAGGGGGTCGAAGGCGGGAATTATCTGTCCCATTCTGCATATTTCTAGACAAATATAATTTTCGTATCCGTTCCTACGGAACGCAAAGCAAAGGTTAGCTGACGCAAGGATATAGCTCAGTGGTAGAGCATTCGACTGCCGATCGAGTGGTTCCCGGTTCAAACTCGGGAGTCTTCTTCAGGTAAGTGATGAAAATTTTTTTTGAGGATTTTGAAGGTGGAATGTGTGATCTGTCCCATTCTGTATATTTCTAGACAAAGCATTTTTGTATCCCTTCCTACGGAACGAAAAGCAAAGGCTCTCTGACATGGGGTGTATTGCTCAGTGGTAAAACATTCGACTGCACATCGAGAGGTCTCCGGTTCAAACCTAGGTGTCCCCTTCTTCAGGGAAGTGAAGAGAAAAATTTTTCTGAGAATTTCGAAGGCTGGAATGATTTGTCTCGTTCGGTATATTTCTAGACGAAGGATTCGCATACCGTGATGGTGTGCGCGCGCATTGTAAAAATTTACCCTCATCCTATTTCTCTAACGCCCCAAAAGAAGTATAACTTCAAAAATAATTTTAACTGCTAATATATATATATTCAGTAGCTTTTTTCAGTACTTAGCTCTTATATAAAAAAACACGCTTAGGAATCTTGTAGTAAGTATGTTAAATTGGCATGCCTTTGAATAAAGTTTATAGTTAATTCAACATTTAGATTGTGTTGATTTATTATGAATAGATTAAATTTTATATTTGAAACATATTTTATACATTCTAACTATAATGATATATAAAATCCATTTATAATAATTATCAATTGTGCCTATATAGATTGTTACGTTAGGTTTTTAAATAGAAAAATACAGTACAACCCTTGATAAAGTAGCGGAACTTTCCAACAAATTTCACACTTCCTTCAAACGAAAAGCACATTCGAGAGAGGGAATGTAATTCAAATGCAATATTCTTATTTTCAAAGCCGAAAACACAGTACTTTAACTCAAATATTGAACTCCTATTTCTTGTGCCTAGATGAAATGTTCTTTTTCTATTTATACTTTATCCGAAATGCGGGAGAAACAACCTTTTCGTTCACATTTAATTCCGGGTCCTATCATCGGGATTCAATTTCGTTTCAAAATCCGGTTCCCAGGTGTAAGCATCACCTGTTCAATTTTTAAGAAGGCGGGGAAAGTTGTTTACAATGCTTGGAAGTGGAAAAATCTGCTGCGGTTGCAACAATTTATTTTTACTGCTCACGAGAAGAGGCTACTCGTTTCATTCCTGGTTCCTTTTTTTCGGAAGAAATTTATTTTCTTCGTCTTTTGCACTTTTTTTCTTTATCTTTTTTCATGGGAGCCTTGGGATGTAATAGAATATAAATAAACCCACACATAAATGCTCTTTATTTAATATAAAATATTGGTTCTAGAAAGGTAATACCGGTTGTATCTCTTGAAACACTATAACATTGAATTTTAAACTTTATTACTATATTTTTATTACCTCTTTTGCGGAACTATTTTGGATTATAAGAAGACGTTGTATGCAGTATACATTTTTTTCTCTTCTATTCTTCAATGATATTGTTGGTTACAGCGGAAAATATAAATTAAAGGACAGTTATGTTGAAGTCCATTGCTTTGCACACGATTCAACGTTGCTTATTTTCCTGTAGTACTTTTTGTTGTGGAAGCTGCTCCAGTATTATTACGATTATACACATTAAAAAGTTTGAATTTATAATAATATTATTGTTAGGATTTAATCAATTGTAATAAAAATAATATAAAAGACGATATTTTTTCTAAAAAACCAAACCACCAAAATCGCACTGTCACCTACCTGTATGGTGCTGAACGCTACGGTTAACGTTAGGCGTAAATCTAGCTCCTTGCCACGATCAATTTTGTGGGCCTTGATCTGATGTTACTGTTGATCAGGTGGCATAAATAACAACACAAATGAATTATTTTTATCTTCCATTGCAGCCTGAAAAAATGGACGGTTAAAATATATCCGAAGCGAAGATATAGAAATATTAAAAAAGAAATATTTCGGATGCTAAATAAATTCATTTAGCTAAATGTAAATTAAATTATACTTAGTTAATTTTTTTATGTTTTAAGAATTACTAATTTGAATGAAAAACAATTATGAGAGATAGGGTTCACAAAGTAAGTCTATTCAGGATATTTCATTAATAATGACTCATAATAAAATAGTTATGTTTAATATAACTATTAATAATATAATGAATAAAAAATATTTCAAACAATGTTTACGAAAGTTTATGCAGAAATTCGCAGCTCAACTCACTAATAGGTCAGCATATTGATATAATATCTGCATAACAGGATTTCTTTTAAGTTTCCTTAAAAAAACTGAAGACATATAACATGTACAGAAAAAAAGTGTGTATAAAAATTTTTACCAATATAATTTTACTTCAGAAACTTAATTTTCGCATACATGGATCAAATTACAACAAACTTTTATGAGAAATCGTTTTTTAAATGCATTAGAATAAATATTTTCATTGTTTTTGGAAAGACTGCGAGATAAAACATAATTAGTCTAGTAAAAGGGAAAAAAAATCATGGATTAAGTGTGTTTATTAAATTGCAAAATGTCTTCAATAATAACGGGGTTTGGGAATATACCATTAGCAGTAATTAAACGGAACGAAAGTGGTAGTCACATGCAATAAAAGACTGCATAATATGTCGATGGAAAATAAAATAAAAGTAAATAGTTCGTGGAAGAGTAACTGAGTTTGACCAGAAACTAATTGTTCTTAACTCTAACGCTGTAATTACAGCATTAAAGGGAGTTCAAATGACTTTTATTTTGTTTTAATTATATCTGAAAGGATAAGTGGAGATTCTCCTGAAGTGAAACTAATTTTGTTTTCTGAAAAGTGTTAGAAACTTTTCCGAGTATGAAGTAGAGATAATTTGGTAAGAGTTTGAAGATGTATGACTTCTGAGTTTTCACAGATAGACGTACATTAAAATTTTTAAATAATAAATTTGAGTTAAAATTTATAAATTGACAATGGGCCTTTAAAAAGGATGTACTTTATTGTGTGATATTTGAAATTGAGGATAGGAAAGTAATATTAAAGAAAAGGAGAAGAAAGTAATATTATATAAAAGAAAGTAATATTAAAGTGAATAAATGTCAAACATGCAAAGGAAATTTCTAGGAAACACTTACCGACATAGCCATCCCTGTGATGACATGTCATTACCGGTTTGCAATAAGCTAGAGGTGTGGGATATCAAATTGATGAGACATGAAGTAGTTCTTAATACAACTTTTTATTAAGAATAATTTATATTACTTAAATTCTAATTTGACAATTTTAATTTAAAATTGAGAGTTAACACTTAAAATTAAACCGTGTATTTAAGTCGAATCCACGCAACTAGATCCTTTATCTCAATTATCGTGGCAATCCTATTCATCTAATTACTTATATCAATATTACCTTTTTCAGTTCTCCTTCCTTTACCTAAGAGAATGATATCTATAAACTTTGTATACGATGATTCCAACTTCTTTATCTTAGGCTTCCTATTCTTTCCAAAACTATCGGACTGCTAACTCTTGATCTGTAGATTTCACACACTAAAGCTTTGTCACTATCGATCAGAATAATTCCACACTACTATCTCTAAGCTTACCGTGCTATATCTTATCATCAAAGCTTCTATCCTTTTATAGTATATCTCATTTACATAGTATGTTCGTTTATCTTCTTGGTATTGGGTTGGAAAAGTTTTGCCATTAATCATTGGCCGTCCAAGAACATAGGAGTTATGTTATAGAAAAGACGCGATAGACGTCACAACCCCCTCAGAAGAAAAACGTGTTATAAGGGTTCTCTGTGCCATAATTACGATATTTACAAATCTCTATTTCTAAATTTCTTCGCTTTCCTGAGTTTTATTTAAATTTTAATCTTAAATCCTCATTTTTAACTTTACTTGATTTCCAATATTTATCTTGACTTTAATTTTTCATTGCAATTTGCAATCTTAAATTTTGCTTTTATAATTTCCAAAATTTATCTTGACTTTTAATTTTTCATTACTCATCTTAGGTAAATTTTTAATATTCAATTTAAATTTAAACTCGTGACAATTTACTCAATAACTAGGCCAACATTAATAATTACTGTTTTAATTTATGCCCACTCTCACTTTTAACATGCAATTTCTTAAAATATTTATACACTTAAATTTCTAAAACAAATATTCTGGGTGCACCAGACCCAATCTTTGACTCTAACACTTCATATGGGCTAGTACTTAAAGCTCCCTTTCTTGTTAGCTATAAATCGTATACTTTTCAAGATTTTTCAGGGGTCAGTCTCCCTGAAATGAAAACTGTTTGAGTCTCTATTTCTATAATATTAATCAATTTCACAATTTAGTATATATTATTTATATATCACAATAAATTTTTGCATCTCCATCCCCACATCTGGTTTCAGCAAAACTCCCAATGAGCCGCGCAGCATCACGTTTGTGTATTGTTAGTGCCTGACTACGCCGCGTTTCCCTGAACCAAGATGCCTCCTGAACTCTGTAACAATACAGCTTAACATATATATACATATTATACAATTACAAACATTTTTTCAATAAACTATTATAACAAATAACCAAAGGAATTTTCGCATCTCCACGAAGTCATACATCGAAAACAAACAAATGTGTGATTACAAATGTTTTCTTCAGAAAAAAATTTTTAACAAGTCAAAAGTTCCAAAATTAAATAAACTACTCATTGTAGTGTTTGACTTGGCTTATAACTTTTTAAGCACCGCCGAGACTTCCTTCTTTGCAATAATTCTTCAAACCACTTGTTGATCATAAAATAGAAACAATACAACCTGATTTTATATGTTTCTCCCACATTCACGTCAACGATGAGGTGCTGTCACTCTTCTTCCCTCAGTTTGTACTGGAATTTCTTGTTGTAAGGCTTACGTAATCTCTTTTGTCGTCCCTTTCCTTGACTTCCCAATTGTTTCCTTGGCTGGTCGGGGTTCTTCTG
Source organism: Trichonephila inaurata madagascariensis (assembly GCA_019973955.1). Classification (NCBI taxonomy): domain Eukaryota; kingdom Metazoa; phylum Arthropoda; class Arachnida; order Araneae; family Nephilidae; genus Trichonephila; species Trichonephila inaurata. Next base: position 48,701 of record BMAV01008306.1, read on the forward strand.
TTCTCCGTCGTGGTCTTAAGCTGTATCTTACTTCATTTGGAACTTCTGTGCATTCTCTTCTGTTCTTTTTTCCTGCTTTTTGGAACTAGTACTGGATGACATTTGTCTTTTATTATTATTATTGTTCTACACTTTCTTTTGCCACTTTCTTTTGTGGTCCACTTGCCCCAACACACCTGATCTTTTAATACCCCTATTATATCCAAACCTTTTTGTTTTATTTTCATTCCCTAATGAACTAGGTAGTGATCTGACCAGTGATTTGTTTTTTATGGGTCCTCTCGCGTTTTATATTGATTTGATTGGTTACCAATCCCTTTGCCTCTAACCTACGTTTCACCACCAGATTTTTTCTTTCCCATATTGTGACTCATTTAATCCTTGATGTACTTTTTCGAAGTACGAGTTTCCTGACTTGATCTTATACTATTTGGGATACATGTTCTAATTCGACCTCGTCACATTTCCTAGACGATATATTCTTATTTGATCTACGTTAACTGTTAATCTTTTCCTGATTTCCATATTACAATATTATTATTATTCTTAACTTCTAAAAGACTCCTATAAGGTCCCTCAATTTTGCATTTTAAATTTATTTATACTTTATTAGCTACTGAACTGGGAGTGTGTGTTTCCAATAAGACCCAATCATTTACCTTTATTTTATGTCTTTTCTACGTCTATTATAATATTTTTTCCCACACCTTTTCCTGTTTAATTTTCATTGCCAGTCTAGCTTCTTTAAAAGCTTTTCTGTATATATCTTGAATTTTGAATTTTGAACTTTCCGATATCATAACTAGTTTTAGGAAATGAATTGTAATCAATTTTTCGACCTAAAATAATTCAGCCAGTGTTTTTCCCGTTGTTTTCATTCACCGCTGTACGAATAGCGTAAACAAACTCACGTAAATTGATCCCAAGTATCGTGTTGATCATTAACATAATTTGCAATCATTTTGCACTATATCTCGATTAACTCTTTCAGTCCGATTTGCTTGTGGTCGATATGCAACAGTCTTCACATGCCTTATGCCTAATCTTTCATAAGGTAGCAAAAATCTCGGATATAAATTGGGACCATTATCACTTGTGAATTTTATTGGAGCTCCATAACGCGATATAAAGTTATCAAAAATCGCTATTATACGAGATGAGGCCTTTTAAGAGGTATAATTTCGACCCATTTGCTGAAATGATCGGTTATTACTAAAAGTATAGCCGGTTACGTTTTATTCTCATTATAGGATACGGGCCTAACAAATCTAACGTCACTATCTCATTCGGATAATTTGATATAGTGGATTTTAACCGACCAGCTGGTAACGCGTTTTTATAGTTAGTAACTTGGCACATATGGCATGTAGAGACATATTGATCAATGAATTTTCTCATGCGGGAAATAACAAACGTCCCGAATTTTTATGATACGTTTTAAATCTGCCTAAGTGTCCAGCGATTGTGTCATGAAATTCTCTCATTATTTCATTCCTTAAAGATTTTGGAATGTATACACGCATTTCACCTAATGACGTTGCGTGTTTCGCCAAGAAATAACAATCCTTCAATTAAACGGAAATCGTCGGACCAATTCTCATAGCGTTGCATTAGCAGAGTTATCTTCCGGGTTTTCCTAAAATATCTATATATATGACTGGTGGGTCATTTTCTGTTCCTTTTATTAATTGTTCCCGTGAGTAAGAGTACCAAATCCCTGATTGGCACAGTTAATTTTTGTCACCAATTATACTATTAATTGGATTCCTTGAAGAATGTCAACCCTGCATTTTTGAGTTCCCAGTCTATGTTCCCATTCTATATTGAATTCTGCTAACTTTTGGTACCCATCTAATCATATCCTACTCGACAAATTTTTGCCATGTGTTGAAATTCTGTTAATGCGAAGCGTGATCTGTTATTACCTTAATTGGTAATATTCCTAAATACATGTTCTAAATTTGTTCAACTGCCCATACTACTGCTGAACATTCTCTTTCGAGTTACTGTGTAATTCTCTCTGCGTTGTTCAGTGTACGTGACATAAATACCACTGGTCTGTTTTTGTTGGTTAAGTACTGCTCTAAACCAATCGAACTGGCATCTGTAGAGAAATAACTCGAATGGCTCCTGAAAGTTTGGTAATTTTAAAACTGGCGCTTTTATTTACCCGCCTCCTTGACCTCTTCGAATGCCTTTTTGTGCTTCATTGGACCAGACAAATTTTTTAAATTTTCGTTTAAGATTATAAAGTAGCTCACAAATATCCGCAAATTTTTTAATAAATTTCGCGTACCACTGGGACATACCTAAAACTTGGACACCTCTTTTTGAGTTACGGGGCGGTTTCATCTCTTGTAAGCTCTAACCTTTGTCTCATCCTTTTTTAATTCCTTCTTTACTAATAATTAATCCAAATATTTCAATTCATCCCCCAAATTTACATTTTTTTTTTTATTTAATGTCAACCCTGCACCCTTTTAACAACGAAAAAATTTCCCCTTAAATGTTAAACATGGTGAGTGAATGATGGAACGAATTTATACGTCCCCATTAAACATTTTCCAAAATTTCCTATCCCCGGGTTTTTGGTTTATGTCAATTCCCTTTTAAAAATTGGGGCTGCTCTGATAAACCGAATGGCACCCCCTTGAAACATAAGTCCCCTTTTTTACTCAAACGGTTTTAAACCCTATATCACTGGGGTTTACTGCCATTTGAAAGTCCCCCTTCTTAGATCAGAGATGACATTATTGTTATGGTATGTTCGTTAATAAATCATCTATTAACGGAAAAGGGTATCCGGATACTTTGTGATCGAATTTAATTTTCTATAGTCTCTGCAAATCAAAATTTTTCCCGGATTATCCGGTGGTCCCTTTTTTTTCTTGCATAAAAAACAACGGTGAGGGGTATGGGGACTGAATTGGAACAATCGTTTCCTCTTGAACTTTTTTTGTATGTAAAAATCTTTTTGCTTGCATGCGATCATACCTATAAGGCCTTGAAGCTACTGGTGGGTTATCTCCCGTGTCAATTTCATGGTATAAAACATGGTAAAACCTGGTTTCTCTGAAAATAACCCTTTAAAATACTAAACAAATTTTTTAGTTTTGTTTTCTACTTCCCCCAATTTTTTTTTTTAGATAAATCTATCTCAACTTTTTTTCCCCTTTATGGTTCAACCACCTTATTTATTTGAGAATCAATTTTCAACGATTTTTTATTAAAATCAATACGATTCTTGACGCACTTATGAAATCGATCCCCAGAATACATGGGTATTCTAAATCTTTCAACACATGAAATGACCAATTCCCTTTTAATTGTCACCGAAAAAATTCAATTCTACAATCCCCCCGTTTTGGCATTTCGCACCCTGTGCTGTTTTACCTGGGGTCGGATTTTTAATTTGCTTTTAGAAAAAAAATTTTCTATATACTTTTCCCATATAAATGATTTATTTCTCCGGTGTTTAAACGCTTTCAAAAAAGTGTTATTTAATAAAATAGGAACGTGGGAAGTTCTCGGGTGATATACATATCGGAGAAAGTCTAATTTCTCTTTTTGACATCCTTGAGGGTTTATCATTAACCTTTACAATATTTAATCGTCCCCCTTTCGTCCTATCGCCTCGATTGAATTTAACCAACCCTTTTCTACGGTCCCCCCTATTAAAATTATCATTTCGCTCATTTCGACCTGGGTAAGCCCTGTTATTGAATCTTTGATCATTATTCTGAAACCTATTCCTCTCACGAACCCTCTATTATTTTGACGGCTATTCTCATAAACTCATTTTCTACTGTTATTTGGTCTACGTCTTTATTTCAAGAATTCCTCCAGTTTCTACCATTGGCTTCAAAGTGGGCATCCTATGCGCATTTTGACCTCGTCTTCTATATTATCGTTCTGATAACCCCTTTGTAATTTGCAAGAGCATACCTATTTCGAATTTGGCCCAGACTTCTAAAAAGTTGTATCGTGTTTTGTGGATTTCTGACTTCCCACGTAGTCCTGTATCTGTGGTTCAGAGTCGAACTAAAATATGATCCACTAAGTCTGCTTGGGACATTCTAATTCCTAAACTTCTCTCTATTTTTAGTAATCTATAAACAAAATCAGTAGGATCCTGATTTCTTCCTGCTGGGATGCATAAAACTCCGACTGTAGTTCTTTCTTATTTTTGACCGCAGGGAAAAGCCTTCGCTAATTCAGCTTTGAGCTGCGCAAAATCCGTGGCTGTATTTTGCACTAACGAACCAAATATCGAATACCAATCTTGAGCCCTTCCCTGAGATGACTCTTTAAGTGGCGCATGACAGATTACTTGCGGGATTTCAAGTAACTGCAATATTTATTATCGACCACACTCATTAAACTCTGCAATGTTCCGACCCTGAAGAAGTTACATTTCCAGGTGGGAGCCGTACTTCCACCTACATTACCTAGCAGAATTAAATACGTTCGGGCGCCATTGCGACATAGCCATCCTGTAGTGACCATGTCGTGCCGGTTCCGCGTAAGCTAGAGGTGTGGGATTACATCAAAATGATGAGAACATAATAATTCTTAATACAACTTTTATTAAGAATAACTTATATTACTTAAATTCTAATTTGACGAAGTTTTAATTAAAGTGAGGTCAACGCCCAAATTAAACCAGCACGTATTCAAGTCAGATCACGCAGCCTGAATCCTTTATCTCAATTATCATTAATAATCCTATTCATCTAATTACTTATATCTAATATTACCTTTTTTCAGTTCTCCTTCGCTTTACCTAGATAATGATATCTATAAACTTCCATATAAGATGATTCAACTTCTTTATCTTACTTAGGCTTCTATTCTTTCAAAACTATCGGACTGCTAACTCTCTTGATCTGTAAGATTTCACACACTAAGCTTTGTCACGCTATCGATCAGAATAATTCCACACTACTATCTCTAAGCTTGCCGCGCTATATCCTATCATCAAAGCTTCTATCCTTTATAGTATATCTAATTTACATATTATCTTTGTTTATCTTCTTGGTATTGGGTTGGAAAAGTTTTGCCGACAATTCGTAGCCGTCAAAAGGCACCTTAGGAGTTATATTGCTTGAGAGAGAAGTACGGAAATGGGCGATCACATACTTTTGACGGCTATTCTCATAAAAATTATTTCTACCATTGCTGGGTCTGCATTCCAACTAAGAATTTCCTGGGTTTCCTGCCATTGGCATCAAATTGGGCGTACACAATAGCGTTTGACCTCGTCTTTCTATATTATCATTCTGTGAAGACCCCTTTTTTAATTTACCCAAAGATACCTCTCTTTCGAATTTAATACAAGACTTCCAAAAAGTTGTACCGTGTTCACCAATGGATTGCGCACCTCCACATAGTCCTGGGTCTCTGGTTCAGAGTGGGGGCTTCAAATATGATCCACCAATTCTGCTGGGACATTCCTATTTCGCCATTCTCTCAATTTTAATAAATCATATACAAAAAAATCAGTTTGGTTCCACCGAGGATTTTGCTGCCCTTGACATAGGGAATTTAGATTATGAAATTCCTTTTCTTAGTACTTTTGACCACGGGAAAAGCCTTCGCTATTAATTCGGCCTTGAGCTGGCGCGAAATCATGGCGTATTTTGCACTGCTGCAGATCCAAGTATTGAATTACCAATCTTGGGCCCTTCCCCTGGGATGACTTTTGAGTAAGCACGCGGCCGGTGCTTAGGTTCAAGTAACTGTGAGTACGGGTTTTCAATTTAGCTATAAGAATTCTAAAATGTTGTTCTCTGACCCTGAAAGAGAGTAGAACTCCAGGTAGTACGTTACATCCACCTGCATTACCTAACCCAGAATTAAAAGTTCGGGCGCCATTGGGGACGCCCATTCATCCTGTGGTGACTATGTCGTGGGATCCACGTAAGCTAAGAGGGTGTGAGGATTATCTAAGTGGTGGGGGCATTTTGGATTCTTAACACAACTTTTAATAAGAATAACTTAAATTGCCCAATTCTAATTAACAACTTTCTTAGCAAAAGGTGAGGAGTTAGCTTTTAGGTAAAGCCTTATATTCAAGAGTCAGATCGTGCAACTAGATCACTTATCTTAGTTATAATAATAAATTAACTGACTAATCTAACTTCCTATACAAAATATTACCTTTTGAGAGTCACCTTCCCATCGATTAAGGTAACCTAAACATAATTTTAGATAGAAGATTCAGACTTTCTTATAATTTTTAAGTTGAACGTACCCTTTTAGAGCTATGGATGACTAACACTTTATCCCAATGATTACACTAAGTTTTCTCTGACTTGCCGCTCCCTCATCAAAGCTTCTATCCTTTTAAAAAATATATCTCATTTACATATTATCCCTTTGTCTTCTTGGAGGGTTGGAAGGTTTTCCTTAATCTGGGTAAAAGAACAGGTTATGTTAGAGAAGGACGCGAGAGCGTCACAATGTTGTTGAATTTTATACATAATCACATAATACTATAATCTAATTTCATTTAATAATCTGATTGCAGGAACGCATTTCTTTTTAATAAAATAAAAATATGAAGCGAAAACAATTCACATTCTAAATTAAAATGTTGGGTACTTACGTACTATCGCAACAATGTCAACGTTCAAGATTACTCGCCAAGTTGTGAACCCGATTTCTTTATATGTCGTCTTTTGGGGAATGGAAACCTGTTTTTTGTATCATATAATGTCTCCAATACGATTTCGAAAATAAGTTAAGTACTAAATTTCTTCTTTTCTAATGGGGCTGCGCATTGGTATTTAACCTTTTTAGACCTAGTACATTCCCCAGGAGCTAGTATCACTTTTCAGTGCGGCACCATATAGGCGATACCAATTACCGCAAGTAATTTTGACGCCCAGTTTCCTCCGCAGAGGGAGGCTCCTGAGGTTTGACGATGTGAAACTGTGCTTGGGATTTTAATTTTACCGAGAACACCCAAGCCAAACAGCCACTGAAGGGATTTTTTCATGCCTTATAATCATACGAAATGGTTGTTGTTGATTTTCTGCATAAACCCTGACTTGGGCCGTGCGCAACCATGTTTAAAAACCATCGACAAACTAACCACCTACCCAGCCGGCTGAGTACCAAATTTGTAAAAGCCTTTTTGAAACAAATTCATAAATAATAAAGTACATAATGCATAATTTAAAAAAAAAACATTTTACTATTATATTTAGTTGCAAAACCTAATGAACCTATAGTAGAAAATTACAAATGCAATATTTTGGCAGTTATTATTTAATTTCTGAATAATAGTTTTTTTAAGAAAAAATTCATTTTTTCGAAAATAGCAATTTTCCTTTTCTTTATTAAGTATTTTTCCATTTTATTTGACTTTTCCCCGTCAATAATATATTAAACATATTCTTTTAATTACTTTTCGTATTTTTCTTAGCTTTACTTTCATAACTCTTTTTTGAAAAGAAAAAAACCCTAATGTCCTTCCTTTTTTCCACGAAATGAGGGAAAAAACATTGTTTTTCCCAGGAGAAATTGGCGAAACGGAAAAGCTTTCGTGAGTTTTTAATGACTTTTTGAAAAATGTATAATCAGTAATGATATATGATCCATAAAACTTTTTTTATAAATTAAAGTTTAAAAAAATGTTTTAAAAAAAAAGGGAAAAAAAAAGGGGAAATTTTAAATTTAAACGAATTAAATTTGCTGTCTAAAACCAGTTTTTTGCCCCCTTTCCCCCAAAAACCCAGCTTTTAAATGCAAAAAAATTTTTGGATATTTTAATAAAGTTACTATGAGTATTAATTTAATAAATAATTTCGAATATACTTGTTTGATTATTAACATTTTATAGATTTGAAAAAGGATAATTTTGTTTGATAATAGTAATTGGATCTGATTTAATATCTTATTAACCCTTTGACATACAATGTACCGGAATTTGTGCACTTTTTCTTTCCCCGGGGGTAGGGTTTTGGTCCCGTTATGACTGACAATTTCCCCGGAAAAGCGACGACTCGGGGCGTCAAAATCTAAATATACGAAGCCCGGGTTTTCCAGACTTCATTATGTGTCAAGGAATTAAACTCATTTTTTTAAACTGCAAGAGGGCTATTTGCGATAATAGTAATATAAATAACGCATGATATTCCATCATATGCTACAACACTTTATTATAATCCATCGATAAAAACATGTAGTGGTGGTATCTATATAAGCCAGAAACCCCCGGTCAATGGGATTGTTTTTTTTCAAAAATGTTGCGTGCTTGGCGAAATCAGGAAAGGCCTTAAATTTATTCATTAGTTTTGAAAATTAAGTTTTGATTCAAATTTAAATTATGTATATTATATATAAATGTATTTATTGTGCATATTATATTTGAATTTTACTTTTCGGTTTTAAAATTTATGAAATAAAAAAAAAAAGTTATCCCCCCCGCGCGAGAGAGATGATTGTAGGCAACAAAAACTTTAAAGCAATTTTTAATTTTAGTTTTTAAAAATTCTTTTGGGGATTTGTAAAAAAGGGAATGATTATTTTTTTTTAGAGAAAAAAATTTTTTAATGTAAACTTAAATGAAATTTAACTTATCTTTTTAAAAGGGCTTTTTTTTTCAATTTAAATAGTTCGCATCTCCTAATATATCAAAAATGACATGTTTTAAACCAAATGGACTTAATTTTTTTGGATCTTTATTCAATGAATTCTCGACATCATCTGACGCTAAAAAAAAGGACGAAATTAAAAAATTTTTGTTACCACTTAAGGCCCCGTTTTTAAAGCCAATAAACCCGAGCTAATTTTAATCCTTTGGGGTTTTTTTTTTTAATATTTACTCAAGGTTTTCTTCAATTGCATGGAAAAAAAAAAGCATCTAAAACGAAAAAAAAATTTTTCCATTATTTCGATTTTTTAAAAAAATTTTTAAGTATTTTTAAATATTATTTAAAAAATTTGAAAATTATATCTAGTGCATTAAAACGATCATAAAAAAAATTTTAAAAAATCGGATAAAAAGAAAAAAAAGGAAAAAATTTTTTTTTTGCTCTTTAAACGCGCCTACTTTAAAATTTTTTAAATTAATTATTTTTTCGGGAATTA
>BMAV01008309.1:12118-31251 GCA_019973955.1 Trichonephila inaurata madagascariensis
TAGACTATTTTTGTCTATGCTGAAGGAAGTACGCACATGATAATTTAATGAATATTTAAGCATCGCTAAATTTTATATATATATATATATATATTTAAAAACAGCTAACTATTTTTCAATTCCTACTATTAGTTCACACACTTTATATATTTATTTTTTTATCTTTGTGGAATTTTCAATCGTTAATAAAATACATTTTAAAGAGCTCAATTGAGCTGAAATTTTATATACATGATTATTTTGGATGACAATATAGTAATTTAATTACAATTAATAAAAATTAATTGATTAAAACTAATTATTTAAAGAATTACAAATACACAGCCACTTTGGCATCCTTTTTGGCGACTTGTGACAAAACTTGAAAAGGTTTTTTTCTCACGTTTTAAAGCATTCAGTTGAACTGAAATTTTATATACACGATTGTTCTGGATGACAATACGATACTTTAATTATAATTAATAAAAATTAATTATCAATTAATGTTGTGATTCTGTCATATGTATATACATATTTATATTAATTGTAACTATTTAATAAAAAGTAGCTAAAATAAAATTTTCTTTGTTGATCTAAGTAGGAATTGACTTAATTTTTTATTATATTCCTCGTTTTTATTTGAAAATTTCGCACAGTATTAGAAAACATAGAAAAAGCACGCGCGTTTATGCTAAGTAATCAATTATATGGCCCTATTGGGTTTCTTTGAATATTTGTTAGAAACAATAATTAGATATAGATACATGTGCAAGTTTAACTACTGAGACTTTTTTCTACTTAACTGTTCAAGAAAATCGCATTCCATGATGCGAAATTGCAGGTAAAAAATAATAATTTTGTTAATAAAGCTAATCTATAAATCTATTAATTGTATAAATTAGCTACCTTTCAGCAATTAATATTAAAATGAATACTTTTTAAAACTTGGAGGGGAAATTTGGATCTTATTAAGTGATTGAATTTAACGACACTATACCTATTTTAGTTGTCATGGGGAAAAAACTTAAACTTTTAATAACACTCAAAACTTTTTATAACATTTAAATTTTCATTTATGAGGCTTACTATCAATGCGCTATCTAATAAATGATGCTTACTTAGTAGAAAGTTATTGACTTAATATTATTTAATATTTTTATGACTTCTTAATTTTTCCATATTGCTTTAGGATTGATCATAAAATATTAAAACAATGTGATTAATTCCCATCTTAGCGACTTATTTCACTCTATAGAAAGTATAAAAGCAACTTTTTTAATAATACACGGATATACTAACCAGTCACATATAAAAATTTTCCATTCTGTCTACTTTCATCTAAAAAAAAATTACGGAATAATTTTTAATTCTTTTTAAGCTTGTATTTTCTGAAAATTAGTAGACTTGTTTATCTTCCGTTACTTTATGTTATAGTTAAACTCCTCGCTAAAAATTTTAAAAGTGTTACAGCGCCTTTTCAAAAATGATCGAAAATAGAAATTTGCCGAATAATATTTAGAAATTGGACGAAAATTCCTGTAATTTTTAGTTTTTATTGTAACGAAAACGTTTGAAATTTTCTACCGGTAATCTTATTTTTGAGAAAAAGAGATAATATCTATTACAAAATATGTATTTTTTAAAACAGATTTCTTTCGTCTCATATTTTTCTTTTCTAGTAAATAAGAAATAAATGTTTATAGGATACTTCAAAAATATATTGATATGTATTTTTAAAATACACATTCTTTTCATGAAACTTCTGAGTGAGTGAAAATAACCGTCACACCATTCAGCTACTCTAGATTTTTTGGCGACGGACCTCGTAATTTTGAAACATGGTAGAATGACGACGACGATACCCGAGCTGGAACTCCCTGTCCTAACTACCACATTATCGAGAGGACATTTGAGCTCTTCACAGATTTAACGTGCATCGCTCCCCTATACAGCGGGTCTTCAAAGGTACTAGGCTCGAACTCATGACACGCCGGCCACGATTAAGATACCTTGACCTCTAGTCTACCGCGACCACTACTAATTGCTTAACAATCATCAATAAATCGTCATAACATATATAATGTGTGGCTGTTAAATAACGAGACTAACGCAGTTATGGAAGAAGTGAGCATGTGCTAAACGCGCGCCATCTACCAACAGCTATTTAGCTCGAAGCCTCTTCTTTTGAATGCAGTACTCTTCTCGCGTTTTAAAACCGATCTTTATAGCTGTTGCATCCGTGTGCATTAGAGTTCTTTTTTATTATTTCACCGGAAGAATGATGAATAACAATAGATCAACGAATTGTTCTGAAATTTCACTTAAAACGTAGAAAAGCAGCTACTAAAACTTACAATTTATTGAAAAACGTTTATGGAAATGAGGTGTATCGCGTGCACGTGTTTTTGAGTGGTTTAAGAAATTTTCAAAATGGCCGAGAAAACGTAAAAGATGATTCACGCGTGAATCGCTCTTCCACGTCAAAAATGAATCCCAATATCAGAAAAAAATTGGTAATCTGGATCGATTTAGCCACCAATTAAGAGCTCATGTGGTTGTTGAGACTCTAGGAATTGACAAAGAGTACGTACGGTAAATTTTATATACCCATTTTATCATGCAAAAAATGTCTGCCAAAATGGTGCCTTAAAATCTCACATGTGAACAATAAAAAACTCGACAAAATATTTGCACTGATAATTTAAATGCTATTAAAAATGACCCTAAATCATTAAAAAGGGCAATAACGTTATGAATCGTATATTTTTTTACTGAATATCCTGAAACGAAGAGCCATTCCATCCCGTAAAAGAGCCCATCCTCCGACAGGTAAAAAAGCTTGAATGAGCAAATCGAAATTCCAAGCAATGTGTGTGTGTGATGATTGTTTTTTTTTATATATATATTCATGGGAGAGTTATCTTCATTGTGTTCCAAAGGTTATACCATTAATTAATATACCACTACTTTCAAGTTCTTGCTGAATTCCATGAAAGAATAAGGAACAAACGACCAGAATTTTTAAGGGACAAGTCATTAGTGTGTGAAGAAATGTTACCGTCGCACTGTTCAGCGACTCGAGGGCTTTTGGCGACGGAACTCGCAAATTTGAACCTTGGTAAAGTGACGAGGACAATACCTGAACTGGCACCACCTCTCCTAACTACCTCACCATACCAATGGTAGGATTGTAGCGCCATCAATATTATTTATTACTTGCAAGTGGCACCGCCACATTGTAAATAGACTCCGCTATTGTAAATTTGCAAATAGACACCACTATTTTGTATCTCAATTGTTTTTATATACGTTGATCGTGCTGGGTGTGATTTTGATAATTACCACTATTTTAATTTTACTGTTTTGTATATATGTTTGTGTTAATTAAATTAACCTTATAATGCTTGTCCGACTTGGTTAAGTGCTTTGGCTAAGTATGTGGATTATAATGCTTGTCCGACTTGGTTAAGTGCTTTGGCTAAGTACGTGGATTAGTTTCCCCCCCATAATGGAAAACCGGACGTGATGTAGATTACCATTACCCAAAGGATGTTTGAGCTCTCGTCAGATTTAAAGTGCATCGCTCTCCTACAAAGGAGGTTTTCAGCGGTACTGGGCTCGAACTCATGATACGCCAGCCATGAGTCTATTACCTTGACCACTAAGCTACCGTGGCCTAAAGTACAAGTCATGGTTTCTCCACCAATATAATGCTCTGGCTCATTCTGCGTTGTTTGTCAAGAGATCTCTAGCTAAGTACAGCATCCCAGTCTTAGAACATCCATTTTTCGCTAGATTTTGGAGTATGCCACTTCTATCTGTTTTTTAAGGTGAAATCTACATCAAAAGAAACATTGTTTGAGTCCGTTGAAGCTAGGAAAGAGAAAGTGGCAAGCGTCCTAAAGGAGATCACACAGAGAAAAACTTCCATCACTATTTCGAAAAATGAAACATTCGCATGGAGAGTTGTAGAGATAGAGGAGGGTTGTGTATATTGTGGTCATAATAAATATGTATGAAAACAAAATATTTTTTTAAATTACTCTAGTCTCGTTATTTATAATTATACTATAGACTTATCATTAAACTTATCCATATAGCAGAAATCTAAAATTAATACTTGAATAATATACGAGTTGTGTTGATGCGCGTTACTTCTATCAAAGATTTGCATGATATTTTATTTCTTTTTCAAATTCTGGACATTAGAAATAAGAAAAATAAACATAATTATTTCATTAGGTGCTAAAATATTATCTGATTTTGTGGATCTAAAATTATATATCAAAATTTGCAAATCTGCATTTGTATATCTGAATTTGGTAATCTAAATGTGTACATCTAAATTTGTATTTCTTTAAATTTCACCCACTGTTTCCTTAATAATTACATAAAATCAGATAGTTTTTCGTTTTTTAAAAATAAATAAGTATTTACTAATTTATGACATATTAAGTAACGTCATAGAAGTAATAAAACTTACCTTGATATTTTTATATTATGAATTCATTTTGTAAAAAGTTATATATATATAGTACACACTTTTCCTACAATATATTAATAATATATATGTTAATATACAGTATTTGTTAATAATTTTTATGCAATAATATATAACTATTTTATAAAAGTTTATGTCCTTCACATTAAAATTTCGAAACTGCACTATGTTTTTCATTATTTTTAATGTTATGTTTAGAGGATATTTTCAGTATATATAGAACAATATTCGCCATGTATTACTCATTAATCTTCAAATTTTATCGGTATAGTTACAAATGGCCCTACATTGTATGGCTGAATAAGATTTCCAAAGAATTTTCTAGTACGCAGTCAGAGATTCTTAAGTGATAAATCTATTCTTTTTTCTAAATAGTAGAGAGAAACAGCCTTTATTCTCGAATTACAAATAAAACTAAAGGGGGAATGTAGAAATAAAAACAAAATCTATTTAGTTGCAGAGGTCTAGAAAATGATTTAATTCTATTAGAGCGTAACTCGGGAGCAAATACTACATTGCAATGATTCAATTCACGCATTTCTTTTACTTGTTTTTCGTCCCATTACGAGTCCTTCGTTATTTTCTTTCCTTCTATAAAAAAGAACAAATGCCAATGGTACTAAAAACGATAATGAAGGATAATTACGTCGATGCCAAATACAACAGAAAAACTATCGAATCTTTCTCATTTATTTATTTTTTTTTCTCGTCTGGCAATTGTTCCTTGGTCTCGGTTTATCTTGACCATTTCGCTGCAATTTTTGAAACCTTATTTCTAATTTTTCGATTACATTGTGCTTATTTGATTTTCTCTTTTCTTCGTACAATAAATAAATTTCAAACGTTCTCAGCAAACAGAAATCTCATTTTGTCGGCGAATATCTAATTGTTTCGTTTGTGATATTATTTGGAATACTTCATGGCATAAAAGAGCGTAATTTAATTATCTTACTTTTCTTCTTATCTTCGTTTGAATTGTTCCGTAAATTTGAATTTGATCCTGAGATTCTAAATTTAATAATGCACTTGAGAGAGTGATAATAGATTAAGGAGCTAAACAATTAATTTCGGCTTTTCGATTATCAGAATTTATCTTTTATTTTCATTTTGTTTTGAATCGAGTTTTTTAAGTAAATCTAAATATCAACCTTATATTTCAACAAGACTAGAGGTAACTTTTTTATGAAATTACACAAATGTAAAGAAAGTAATATTTTTTAGTTATTTATTATTGATTTTATATGTAAAAAATGAAGTATTGTACATACAATTATCAATTACCATAAAATTAACCTGCGGCCTAGTGGATATTGTCACATATTAATGGCCCACGTGTCATGAGTTTGATTCTTATTGCCATTAAAAACCATCCGTGTAGAGGGGAAGATGTACTTCGATTGATTGCATATTAACGTCACACTGTTCAGCTGCACGAAAGCTTTTGGCGACGGACCACGTAATTTTGAACCATGATCAAGTGACGTGGATGACACCTGAGTTGGTACCCCCTCTCCTAATTACCACACCACACCAACGGGAGGACGTTTCAGCTCTCTCGACATCTCTCGACAGATTTAACGTGCATCGCTGCCCTACACGGTGGGTCTTTAGTGGTACTGGGCTCGAACTCGTGACAAGGCAAGCCACGATCCGATACCTATACCACTCGGCTACCGCGGCCACAGATGTACTTTGAATCTGGCGTACCTTACGTTCTCCTAATAGTGGGATGTGATAGTTTGGATAGGAAGAACAGTTTAGGTGGCATCCTCATCACTTAACCATGCTTCAAAATTGCGAGGGTCATAGCCAATGGTCTTGTGCTACTTTAAAAGACGACGTTAATAAATACTCACTTTTTATTAAGGAATCCATCTCTACTGTTAATTTAGTATTTGTTTCTTTATTCACTCTTCCATATTTCTTATTTTTTCTCCTTAAAACATTTAATGAGATATATTAACTATTAAACTTCTAAGCAATGAACTTTTTGAATAAGAACTTTTTAAAATAATGCATTAGTTTTTCTCTGCAACGCAATAATTAAAATAAATCTAATACTTCCATTTGATTACCAAGATAATTTTACTCCGCAAATAACTAATCTAATTACCTCAGAAGTTATAAACTTTATATTTATGAGCCAAAACATTTTTCAGGTTTTTCAACATTCTAAATATTTTAATTGATAATGTATAAATATCGCACTTCAAAGCAGCATGATGGCTATTGGTGATTTGCGCTGGCACTTGAGCTAGACTCTCATTCTCTAAACTTCCACAACACGACAATATTATGGAATCTTAGAAAGACGTTCATCAGCCCCTCTACAAGGTGGTTCTCCGACTGTGAAGCTAAACATATTAATATAAGTATAATATTTATATAAGTATTTAAAAAAACATTTAAACTATGTTAGAAGTTCCCTAACATTTTTCTTTTTAACCCTCTCGTTGCGCAATCTGCGATTTCCACAGGCAACGGAGATCAGGCATGTCAAACACGCGGCCCGCCAGTACACAGGTTGCGGCCCATGGAGACACTTTACAAAATTAAGTACATTTTACAAAAATAATTAAATTTTACAAAATCAATCCTTATTTATTTTTTTTTTTATTTTGAAATTTATTTCCTGTAAATTTTTAAAAATTTACAACATGTTATCAATTTTTCGTTCTTAAAAAAAAATCTTATTTAATTATAGAAATAATCTTTAAATGCATTTTTTTAAAATATTTTAATATTTTTTAATTAATAATTAATATTTTTTTTATTTAATTTTATTACAATAAATAAATTTTTATTAAATTCTTAAATGTATTTATGAATATTATTTGTTACAGATCGCACTACAATGCACCGTGTGTGTGCGATTTTTATTTCTCATGGAAGTGTTCAATCAGCGAGAGATGAATAGCGTGACGTCAGAAGCAGTTGAAGTTTAATTTTTCAAAATTTAAAAACCCTAAGATGATCAAGACAAATTGTAGTGTTTACTCAATAGTTTGTGTATGAAAGTGGAATTTGGTTTTTATTTATATTAAACAAAAAAGTTATTTAAGAAAACATATTCAAACTTCAAGAACAGAGTAAGAAGAGATGAACTGAAGATGAACATCGTCATTTTCAAGAAAAATGGAACTGCAATATTTTTATGCCCCAAGCAAGAATAACACATGTGCCTGTCAAGTAGAAACTGTAATTCTGGTAACTGTATTAACTGTACTCGAGGGTGTTTGATGACGGACCAAGGTCAAATGACGTCGACACTTGAGCTGGAACCCCCTCTCCTAACTTTCACACCATACCAACGGGAAGACGTTTGAGCCTCGACATATTTAACGTGCATCGGCTTCAGCGGCACAAGGCTCAAACTCGTGCCTCGGGTTCGTTACTTTGACCGTTTGGTTACTGCAGCCACCTAAATTAATTGAAGGCAATACCACTGCAGTAAAAACTAGTTATATATTATTACTTATAATCGCAAGAACAGACCGAAACCATTTACTGAAGAATTTATCAGTGAATGCTTAATTAAAGCGCAGAAATTACCGTATTTACTCGAATCTAAACCACACTTTTTTTTCCTCCAATGTTAATGCTACTGAAAATCGGGCGTGGCATAGAATCAAAGGGGAAAGAAATTTGTTGGATTTAGAGCCATTACGGGGGCATGTATGTAATTAAAAGTTTATAGTTCAGATAAAATAAATAATTATACACTTCTTATTAGTCTCATTTTAAATGTATTTTAATTTCGTAATTTTAAATTTGATACCGATGAAACCTTTTTACACTATTTTTCATTTTTCACAAAATCTTATTGAGAATTTGGGGTGCAGCTTAGAATAGACGGCGGATTAAATTTGGAAGGAAAAAAAAAAGACGTTATTATATCCAGCACAAATAAAAAAAATTTAAAAAGTGTATGTTTAAGACGAAATTCAGTAACCAGCAGCGGTGATGAAAAGTCGAGAATTGTAATCGAGTTGAGTCATGTGCTACGCATAATGCATATTTTTAATGCATTTAAAGCAGTTTTTAAGTGTTCATTGGAAAATTTTGTTTTTCTTGCAACCGATAGTGCACTTACCGTGACCAGTATTACTAAAGGAGCACAGCAAGATTAAAAGAAACAAGCAAATAATTTTAATAATAATTTTAAACATTTTCATGGAGTTATTTCATAGCAAGTGCTGTTCTTGAGCATGAACTTGGATGTAGTTGACATGCTTTAAAATAGTCAGTAAAATTGTAAACTATATTGGAGCATACCGAATTTAGCATCGTTGATTTGCTTCATTTTTGGAAGATATAGAATGTGAATGTATAGGTCAATCACATATTATAAGAAAGTTCAATGGATTTCGAGTCACAAAGATTTAAAACGATTTTTTTAATTTTCTGAATTAAATCATTATTTTCTTGGGAACAAAAAAAAAATGATGATTGTGCTGAATTAAAAGATAAAAAAAAGATGAATAAATTATGAAATATATTTAACCTAGAAATGTTATTCATACCATAACTTCATTATGCATCTTGTCTCTTAATGGAGTTTACTTTTATTAAGAGAATTTTTTTTTTTTGCTTTATGGCGGAATTTTAAGCAAATTTACATTTTTATTAAATTTAAAAATTTCTCTTGTATTTTCATAACAGCTCGTAAAAGTTTAAAATACTTAATTTGCATGCCTAAAATAGAAGTAATTATGCGAATGTTTGGTTTCTTCAACAGCAAATATTGTTAAAAATTGTTAAATTATCATAATTTTTAATCTTATTTGGGATTTAAAGTATCCGTACACGTTGAAATGGCCAAATTCTGTCAAAAAAACATATTTTTTGTTTTTTATTTTATTGAATTGAGCTATCTTTCTGCTTCCCAAAACATACTTTGCTTCATTTCTACGTTACCTAGAGGTCAAGTTATAATCAATTTTATAAAATTAAAAAAACAGGAAGTGAGTCTTTAATCTACCGGAAATAGGCATTTAAATGGCTTAAAATCTGTAAAAAATTAGTTTTAGGCGCAGTTTTTTGAAGATACAGTTTTAAAATTCTTTTAAGGAAATAATACAAATAATTTCTTGCCTTAAAACTTAGTGGCAACACTACATTTCTTTCAATAGTTTGGCAATAAGAAATTGTGTTTACAAAATTTTCAATTGCTTTCCACTAGCTTTTAGCTCAAGTGTTTTGATTGATTTTGCTAACAATGTCATACTTTTTTGCGAAATTTTAATTTTATTATTTAAATTTTGTATTCTATTAAATTATGGTTAATCGTAAGAATAGAAACTCTACTAGTAAATATGAGTTTAAAGGCAATATAGATACACTAGTAAGAACAACACAAATGAGCTCAACAAAAATGTGAAATCTGCACCAACTGCAAGTGAAACAAAACTTCAAAATGATTCAAAAATGTCAAGTACTGTTGAAAACGAAGATAAGAACGTAATTTTTAATTTAAAATATTTAAGTAATGTGATTTCCTTATTATGCTGCCCTGAATGTTTCGAAAATAAGATACAACTTTTTCAAGAATCTGTGTTTGGCTTAGCATCTAATATGATACTAAAATGTAAAAACTGTAAATTTTCAGCTCCTTTTTTACATCCATGAAAGTCAACAAAATGCACAACATTAATCTTTCCTTTGTTTTTGGCTTAAGAACCATTGGAAAGGAACACTATGCTGCAAAGAAGCTGTGTTCAGCTATCAATATGAACTTTCCTTTTAAGACAGCTTTCATGTGTCTTGAGAAAAAATTAGAGCATGTTTTTAATAACGTTGCATGTAAAATTATGAATAAGGCTGCAGCTGAGGTTCACAAAAAGAATAATTTTGAGGAAGTTGTTCAATGCGGTGTGTCAGTCGATGGAACTTGGCAACGTGGAGGACACTTGTCTTTAAATGGATGTGTTAGTGCCATTTTCATAGATACTGGTAGAGTTTTAGACATTGAAGACTCTTGTCGAAAACGTGCAGATTATGTTCGAAGAAAACTGAAGACAGAATTTCACATGAGTGTGAAAAACATGTTGGGTCATCTGGTTCGATGGAACCTGTTGGAGTGTATATAATATTCGAAAGTTTTGATGCGGTTAAAAATGTTTACGGTGAAAACAGCATTAAAAAATTTGAATGCATTGGCCATATTCAAAAGCGTGTTGGCTCAAGGCTTTGAACGTTGAAGCTCAAACAAAAAAGTCTGGGAGGTCGTGGGAAATTAACTGATAGTTTCATTGATAAACTGCAAAACTATTATGGTATTGCTATCAGATCTAATTTCAAGAACATAGAAAAAATGCAAAGTGCAGTAATTGCAGCATTTTTTCATTGCTGTTCCAACAAAAACCACCAGATGCGCATGGCCAGTGTCCAGTTGGACCCGACAGCTGGTGCAAATTTCAAAGAGCTATATTTCACGGAAATTTGCATATTGATACTGGCAAGGGACTAACACAAGAAATAATTAAAATTATTAAGCATAATTATATGAAGCTATGTAACAAGTATTTACTGAAAAAATGCTTACATGGGAAAACACAGAATGCAAATGAAAGTTTTAATGGCATTCTGAGGAAATTTATCCCAAAAGAGATATTTTTGTTGAGTTACAAACTCTGAGATTAGGAGCTCACATGGCTGTCATATAATTTTACAAAGGTTTTCGAGGATTGTTAGATGTGTTGAACCACTCTCAAGTACAAGTTGGTTCCAATACTGTAAGAGGTTTTGCCCAACTCGATGAAGAGCGCGTTAATGAATCAAAACGTCATTCATTATCGGAAGTAAAAACTTCCAGAAAAAAATTAAGGCCACAAAAGAAAAGGAAATTAGCCAAAGATGAGATACAAGAGAGCATAACTTACATATCTGGAGAATTTTAGCTTTCTATATGTATAATTTATATTAAAACAACAAAAGTTTAAATTTTAAATCATTTTTTTCTCCAAATTGTTTTTTATGCATAATGTATTCACGGTGAGTCATATAACTCAAAATAATATGAATATATTTCTATAAAACTTTTTGAACCTGATACTTATATTGTTTTCAAGAGAATGTAATAAACTATTTTTTATTGTATGAATAATTTTTGATTTATGGCCATTTATTTAAATAACGGTCACATAAAAATGACACATTTCCTACAATATTTACCCAATCAGCTCTAAAATTTTAAAATTTTAATAAAACATTAAAATATTAGTACTTACTCTAGATAAATGCATCTAATTTGTTTTAAAAATACTTTTACTTATATAAGTTAATTGCATTTTTCTCTAATTGCTTTGAAGGTTTTCAAAAATATTGCTAAAATTTTACTTATAATTGTGATTTTTTTAAAATTCAGATATTTTTAAAAATATATTGTTAGGTAAATGTTAGTATTTATTGGTGTTCATACCTCAAAAAGCATTTATAATGTTTTAATATGCTATTTTTAAAAAAAGTACTATGAACGTGTACAGATACATTGAATTCAGCAAACAATACACAAAATTCCTTATTCGGAGCCTCCACAACAATGAATTGAGTGTTTATTTTTAAAAAATCGAATTCAATTATCAAACATTTATAAAAATAATATAAATTTTTGTTCTAATAATGATTCAGAAAGATTCGCTCAGGGGGTTATTTGTTTAAATGTATATATGTAACACGTTTATTTCTTTAAAAAAATATCTTATTTGGGATTTATATATATATATATATACTGAACTAACAATACAAAAAAACTTCTTCAGAGCCTCCGCAACAATGAATTGAGTGATTTTTTAAAAAAATTCGAATTCAATTATCACATGTTTGTAAAAATAATATAAATTAGTAGTAATAATTCAGGGAGATACGCCCAGGGGGTTATTGATTCAAATATAACATGTTTCATACGACTCGGTATGTGTCTCGAACAGACCTTCCGTGTTAATATCGAGAGATTCTTTAATAAGCCTGCGTCTTTTGCTTCATTTTAAAAGCATTTTATCTCCATTAAAAAGTCTCTAGTGTCCCTCAAAGTGTATCGATTGAAAGGCACGAAGGCACTCGTGTATCTGCCTCATTAGTGGAATTGCATCGCTATGTAGAATGTTTCAGAGGAAGAGAGAACTAAAAGCGTTATAAAAACTTTGATGGCTTGTAAGCAAAAAAATAATAACGACTCAAAGGTTTTGTGTAAAGAAAACTTTCAAGAATTTTCGTCTTCGGTGGAATATGGTATAAGTAATTGATTTTTGGATTTTTATTTTTATTTTTATGAAAATAATCGTAATAATGACTTTTTAAGTAAAGAGTTTGTGATAGTTCTCTTAAAAGTACTTCTGATCAAAAGTTAAGAGAAAGAATCTCGAAACATAAAAATATTTATGTTTAGAAGAAACACTGGGAATTGCTATAAAATTTGTGACTGTATTGGGAAAAATGTATTGAAGGTAGTTTAATTCTCGTTTAATTTTACATCGAGTTAAAATATTCTTAGCTAATCAGGCCGTCAAATTAAATAAATACTATTTTTTCTTCAAAAACAGTTACTTATATTCTCTTCAGACATCTTTTTCTTATATTCTTAATTGTATCAATTACTTCCATTTTCTTATTGAATTAATAAGACACAATCCAAGTTCTTATCCAATGGGGAACATGAATTGGATTTAAAATACCAAATTTGAAATTCTAAGGAAAAATATTCTTTTTTTACAAAAATTAAAAATATTAAACTTTAAATGATTTACAAGCGATTAATACGGTAATGATGCTGAAAGACTGAAATAAACGTGTTACGCACTAGACAACATATAACCCTGGCTTCTGTGTGCAATGTGAACATTATTGCAGTAGCATCCATTTATGGTAGCAATACTGTCTGCGGGTTATGACGTTTACCAACATTTTAATGCACCATATCAAAATGAATGGTTCGAGGAATATTTTGGTGTATTTCAATTAAATTGGTCTCAGAATTCATTTGGTATAAATCTAGTAGAAAATATATAGTATTACCTGAAAAACCGTATACTTTCACATTATCATCTAGAAAAGTGGCCAAGCGAGTCCTTTGTACAAAATACCTTTTGTTACCTTTCAGTACCTTATCGAGTCAATGACACACCAAATTTTGACAGCATTGGAATAAAAAGTGGTCTTACTTCATATTAAACTGGTATTATTAATGTATTAGTTATTCAATACATGTATATAATCATATTTAACTATGTATTTGATAACAAATATAAAGAAGTAAACAAATATGAATGTGATTTGTTTCCTTATTAAAAATGGATAAAATGAAACTTTTGAATGAATGAGAGTTAAAATTGTATAATGGGACAGCGCAAAAGCAGCAAAAAATGCTTATGAATATTGCGCTCAACATTAAGTTATGGAAAAGCATTCTCTCCAAATCATTTGAAAAATTTATATACATATTCTTTGGGGATAATGAGTCGTCTTAATAAATCCCATGAAAACATCGTCCACACCATACTGTCAAAGAACGTAAGGAAGTACACTATTACCTTGTATCCATCCTAGAGACTGAGCATTCGTTGGAAATTGGCATACTTGCACTCGCAAGTCAATTGATCAAATAACGTAATTCCTTATAAACCAGATTATTTTCCTTTATTATTCTATAATAAAATGCATTATGTCGTGGCTCATTGCAGGCTCTGTTAGCTATGTGGTGCTTTTTGGGAAAGGACACTGTTCGGGCGTTATCTGCGTAGTCCCATAAGCAGCAGTGCACATTATACTGTGTATTGAGACTTTGCGTCTAGGTCATCACTGTTGTAGCTGCTGGTGATATCATTTCGGTCATACACAAAATGAGTAACAGCCTATTCTTTTACCCGGAATAAATGCGCCGTGGCCTGCAGACAGCTGTGTGTCTGTTTCCTAATTTTCAATAATTACTCATAACAGTTGTTCGTGAGAAACCTACCAAATGCGGCAATTCTTTATTGAATCTGATTAATCAGATGTTTTTTCCATTACGGTTTCGTTAAATACTCTACACATGTGGCACCTTATATTCTTGAGCAGTGCGTGGGTCAAAGGGTTTTCTCCAGGAGAGCTTATTGTGAAAGTCCACAACCACCGGCCTAAATATATGAGAAATGTAGCGCTGATATTTTGAATTAGCAATGAGGCGAACAAGAAGTGGTCTTGTCATATTCAATGACTGCTTACATCATCACATCAGGTGCAAGTCGCGTATGAATGCAAGCAGATGAAATTAGTTCTCCCAGTTTTGTCCAAACTACTTGGGGCTACTCCTGTGTCCAGCTTTAAATATCATTTCGCAAATCAGTGTCAACATTTGTCTCTGTAATGTTCCGTCAAGAGAAGCTACAGTGGTAATCAGCGTGTATTACACAGTGTGTCTGTTCCGGTAGTACTGTCTTTGTGGATAATTGTGCTGCAGATAAGTCTGTGTCCAAAGTCTGGGATGTAGCTGCACAAGCTTGAAATGCCGACTTGATATCGTGTCTGTCATTTCGATATTAGTTTGAGAGGTTGTTCAGATTATATGTGTCGTTCAATATTACCTTTCTGAACTCATATATTCCATATTCACAGGTCATTCATGGAATTACGACCAATATAAGAGTACTAGAATCATAAGCCATTCTATCAATAAGTCACCATTCTCTGCCTCTGTTGAATTCCGACACGTGCTGCAAGCCATTTCTCATTTTGTACGAAGCATAACACAATATTCTCAAAACCAACCAATATCCAGATGTTAGTTCGAATGAGGAACACATTGTGCAAGTTCATTTTCTTGTTTAAACCTCGAGATGCTGTTTCTCCCTCTTGCGATGTCCAATTGCACTTAAATGCCAATGCTTTGAATAGTCAAGCCTTTCTTCATTTCAACCGAATGTGTTATTTGTTTCAATTCTACTTCATAGCGTTGTAATATTTATGTGCAGCATCGTATTGAAGTGCATGGATATTAAATAATATTTTATTTCTAAATGCTTGTTATATATATATATAAAAATTTCTTGAATTCATTTACTATAATTTATTACTATAATTGACATTATTCATATTATTACAATATACTTTTGTAAATAAATTCAAACCATTTAATTTGAAAATGTAAATTTAATGGATATGATTTCTATCATGTGCTCTTGAGCGAAATTTCAGATTTTTATTTTTGAATAAATAAGGAGAATATATATATATTTTAGAGATGTTTCTAAAAATTATTTTGGTTGTTTTTAATACTACATGGGATTTCTACGAGAAATGCATTTAAATGTAAGTCGAAAACTTTTTAACGTAAAAGAATATTATAGAAAATCCCAAAAAGACTGATTGTAAGTTAAGCATTCGTGTAAGGAGCTGTAAATTCAAAGGTTTTACTCAAGTTGTTATTATTATTCATTAAACTTTAAACCAAAGTATTTTGCTTCTTATTTAAACTTATCAATGTTTTTGCCTTAAGTGTTTACATAAATCAACAAGTGCTCAATAGAGTAGTTAGAGAAATTTTATAAGCAAGATATCTTAAGTCTTTTAAAATTATTCAGTAAAGAAAAAATTGAGTAAGAATTTCTAGTAATCCTAAATAACAAAAATAAAAATAAAAGCTATGCGGTAAAAGTTATTTGAAAAAGCATTGTTGACATACATTGTTTTTGTAACTATTTAAATTCCTCGAATGTAGTATAATTCTTTCAATGTATAAATGTTTAAACTATAATTATTTAAAGTATAAATATTCAATTTCCAAATTAATCTCCGTATTAACCATCTTTGTCTTTTGTTTAAGTAAATAACATTCGATCATGTAGCTCCTTGAAATTGATTGATGGACATTTTATATGTGCCCACTTAAATATACATTACCTGGCCTGTATTCTTTAAAGAGATATTGCAGCTGCATTGTGAAGCAATTTCACATTCTACATCTTATGCCGAGTTCTTTTGTATTTCATTCAACGTGAATTCAAAATTGAACGTTATCATTCATTCCATCAGCATAAACGAATAGGAGCAATTAAGGTGGCAGAATATATTTATTTTTTTTATCTTGGCCATTAAGGATAGAGAAACGGTTTATAAATGGACAATAGTAGGAAACAGGGTTTCCGGGAAAATTGTTCTGGAGGAAGTCATTTTCAGAACCATAATCAGTGGTGATTATGGAGGCGGTGGAATTGTGTAATTAGTGCCAGAAAATTAATCACCATACCGCAATACGTAAATTATAACAACGCAGTCTCCTTTCACCTCAACTCAACTCGCTTGTCAGAACTGTAATATTCTTCAACATGTCTTCGATCTTTAATCGATCTTTTTTCCTACTTTTTTTTTGTTTTTACATTTTTTAATCTGTTGAGCTTTAGAAGATTCCGTAGGTAATTAATGGAAGTGGGCTCCATGTAGCTTGTAAGAAGAAAATAACAAGCTTCTTTAATTAAAGAAATTTATAAAGTGTTGAAAAAAAGTTGGCAAGAAAAACAAGAGTTTCCTGCTTCATATGAGATCTCATTAAACTTGTTTCATTTTTACAGCAGCGTAAAAAATGAGCTTCTACAGCTATTGATCTAACAAAAATTGTAGACAACCGTTACAAGTCCAAGCTGCTAGTGTTTATGAAACCATATAACAACACAAATGAATTGCTAAGAGAGAGAATAAGTTGTACAATTTAAATTAAATTATTTCATATATTTACCCTTCACCATAAAAGTATTAGATTTGCCATTAGCCGGCATTATTTTTCAAAAATAAATAAATAAGAATGTGCAAAACCTATTTCTTTATTATTTCAGACATATTTAATAGCATAGTAAACACGTTTCATGCTTTTACAATTTAATATATATAACTGAGTGAAATAAACTAAGGACTTTTACTACATAAAGGATATCTTTTAACTGAGATTTACTGATTTTTTTTCTATCCTCAAATGAAGCTTCTTATATGAATGGTTTTCTCAAAAAAAGTTACAAAAAATTGAGTTTATTGTATAAGTCGATATAAAGTAATTATTCCGAAAAGATATAAACTAAGCCAAATAATACACAAAATACGGATGAGTGATTTATTATTATGCATAAATATAAAGTTATTGATGGTCTTGATAACAAGTCAGGCTATTTTTACTGCTACCAAAAAATTGAGAGAGCGTGCACAAGGCAGAATGTCACGAAATACAGGAAAAATTCATGATGAATTCATTTTAACCAAGTTTATTTCACTTTAAGGGGTCTCAGGGGTGTTAATCTCGGATTTTTTCGAATTTTCGAAAAAAATATATGTTATTCCTCATTTTCTTTTGAACATTTTGATACCAACCACATGATAGTACTACAAAAACTTCGAGAGTTATTCAAAAAATTCCAAACAGCAATTTAATAACAGTATTTAAATGGACACATGTCACGCCCACTTATTCTTAATTTCCACATACGTTTCATTTTTCTGTTTTTAAAATGCCTCATAAAATATTTTAAACACTTGGGTGAATGATAAGGAAGCTTGCAACTCAACACATTCTTTCTAATGTGTTTTCATTCTGTTTTGGTAATGCTAGCACGTTGTTTCAAATCGTTTTTCAAAATTTAAAGCATTATTTATCTCTAAATTTGAAATGGAAAACATACATCGCAGACCTTCAGGTAAAAGTCTTAAGAAAAAAAGATTTAGAGGGAACCAATTCATGAAGGTATGTCCTCATACACATGTTGCAGAAAGGAGAGATACAAGTAAGTGTGCTTCCAGTAATAAAATCTCAGGAATTCAGACTTCATTAAAGTCAAATCTTGTTAAGGTAAGTGAAAATTTCAAACGATATCGTATTTTTGATTTTATTTCAACCTTTAGCTCTATTTTGTCAGTATCATGCTGTTTAAAATGTCATAAACAATTAACAATTAATGAAAAGTCCACTCGTGGTTTATGTTCGAAATTTGAAATACATTGTAAAAACTGTGGGAATGTTTGTACTTTTTCAAGCTGTGAAAACACTGGGAATAAAAATAATGCTCCAGAAATTAACAGAAGATCTATTTTAGCAATGAGATGCATAGGCCAAGGCTTGGAGTCATTAAAAACTTTTTGTGCTGTAATGAGTCTTCCTAATCCTGTTGAACAAAAATCATATGATGTTATTAATAATAAACTTTCACTTGTTATGAAGGAAGTCGCCGAAGAAAGCATGAAAAGGGCAGCTGTCGAAGAAAATTCTTTGTTATCTGATAACCTTTTAACGGTAAGCGGTGATGGGACCTGGAAAACGAGAGGACATTCATCGTTGATTGGAGTATGTACTGTAATAGGGGCCGAAACAGGTACGGTTTTGGATAGGGAAGTGTTGTCCTCATTTTGCAAAGGATGTGACAGTTATAAAGGGGTAAAGTTTGGTATCAAGTACAATAAATGGCAAAGAGCGCATAAGATTTCATGTAGAAAAAATTATTCTGGCTCTGCGGGTAAGATGGAGGTTGACGGGATGTTGAGGATTTTTAATCGCGATCAGAAAAGCATCACAACCTGAAATATTTGAACTACATAGGAGATGGCGACACAAAAACATTCAATGCCCTTTCTGAAAACAAACCATATGGCGATGACCATCTTATTCAGAAAATAGAATGTGTAGGCCATGTGCAAAAGAGAA
>BMAV01008309.1:31651-62501 GCA_019973955.1 Trichonephila inaurata madagascariensis
TAAGAAAAAAAGATTTAGAGGGAACCAATTCATGAAGGTATGTCCTCATACACATGTTGCAGAAAGGAGAGATACAAGTAAGTGTGCTTCCAGTAATAAAATCTCAGGAATTCAGACTTCATTAAAGTCAAATCTTGTTAAGGTAAGTGAAAATTTCAAACGATATCGTATTTTTGATTTTATTTCAACCTTTAGCTCTATTTTGTCAGTATCATGCTGTTTAAAATGTCATAAACAATTAACAATTAATGAAAAGTCCACTCGTGGCTTATGTTCGAAATTTGAAATACATTGTAAAAACTGTGGGAATGTTTGTACTTTTTCAAGCTGTGAAAACACTGGGAATAAAAATAATGCTCCAGAAATTAACAGAAGATCTATTTTAGCAATGAGATGCATAGGCCAAGGCTTGGAGTCATTAAAAACTTTTTGTGCTGTAATGAGTCTTCCTAATCCTGTTGAACAAAAATCATATGATGTTATTAATAATAAACTTTCACTTGTTATGAAGGAAGTCGCCGAAGAAAGCATGAAAAGGGCAGCTGTCGAAGAAAATTCTTTGTTATCTGATAACCTTTTAACGGTAAGCGGTGATGGGACCTGGAAAACGAGAGGACATTCATCGTTGATTGGAGTATGTACTGTAATAGGGGCCGAAACAGGTACGGTTTTGGATAG
Organism: Trichonephila inaurata madagascariensis; assembly: GCA_019973955.1. NCBI lineage: Eukaryota > Metazoa > Arthropoda > Arachnida > Araneae > Nephilidae > Trichonephila > Trichonephila inaurata. The sequence goes on from BMAV01008309.1 coordinate 32,330, forward strand.
GGAAGTGTTGTCCTCATTTTGCAAAGGATGTGACAGTTATAAAGGGGTAAAGTTTGGTATCAAGTACAATAAATGGCAAAGAGCGCATAAGATTTCATGTAGAAAAAATTATTCTGGCTCTGCGGGTAAGATGGAGGTTGACGGGATGTTGAGGATTTTTAATCGCGATCAGAAAAGCATCACAACCTGAAATATTTGAACTACATAGGAGATGGCGACACAAAAACATTCAATGCCCTTTCTGAAAACAAACCATATGGCGATGACCATCTTATTCAGAAAATAGAATGTGTAGGCCATGTGCAAAAGAGAATGGGTACAAGACTTAGGAAGCTTAAATTAGTATATGGTAAAAAGACATTATCTGATGGTAAAACTATAGGCGGTAAAGGTAGGTTAACTGATAATTTAATTGATAAGCTTGCGCACTACTATGGTAATGCTATTCGATGCAATTCTACTAGTGTAAAGGAAATGCGGAAAGCCATTTGGGCTGTTTGGGGTCATTCTTGCAGCACTGATGATGAACCGATGCACTGGTTTTGTCCTACAAATCCAAATACATGGTGTAAGTATAATGCTGCAATTAATGATAATTTAGAAAAGTATAAACACAAACCCTCAGTTGCTAAAGCTGTTCGAGATGTAATTAAGCCTGTATTTGCAGACTTATCTCATCCGGCACTCCTGAAGAAATGTTTAGGAGGTAAGACACAGAATCCTAATGAGTTTAAATTCATTAATCTGGAAGTTTTGTCCTAAGACGATTGGTTCTAGTCTTCAGATTGCAGAGATTGCTGCAAATCTAGCGACCAGCATTTTTAATGATGGAAATCAAATACTTATTTCTATTTTAGAGAAATTTGATTTAAAAATTAACAAAAATGTTTGTGTGTCCCTGGCTGAACGTGACAATCGTCGAATCTTTACGTCAAGAAAGAGAAGCTTAGCATCATCTTTTGAAGCTCGCAGAGCCAAAAAAATTAAAAAGACTAAAGAAATTGAGCTGTTTAAGCAACAGGAAAGCATATCTTATAATCCTGGAGCATTTTACCATGTAAGTTTTAAAATTTATTTTCTTAAATTTAATTTAAAACTTTAAAGCCTTTTTTCTCAGTTTGTGTTTTTTCACTTACGAGGATTGCGTTTCAAAAACTATCATACTTTGATGTATAAAACTTTACAGAATTATAAACTCTATCATAATCTTTAAATCCCAGCTATTTATAGTATTATAAATTTCTAATTTTTTGAACAATTTCAAAAAAATTGAGTTTTTTTAAAAAAATTTAAAAAAATGTACTTTTTTATTTTTAAAAATTTAATTTTTTATTCTATTTATATAAAATAAGCCACAATGTGTAATAAAGATATATTTGACTTTATAAATTAACTTATTGCTAGTAATTAGAATAATTATTGCAGAAAATATCATGCGCGTCGTAAAACTTACAATTTGTTTCTTACAAAAATTTTTCTTATTTTTATGTGCTTATTATTTTTAAAATTATGATTATATTTTAGACATTTTATACTTTTTTGAAACTGTATTCCTTTATAAAAAATGTGTAAGAGAATCAAATTATTTCATTTTAACCTCAAAGAATTATTTCTAGTCGAAAGTTGTTTATATTTTGTGCTCTCGAAACATTTTTAACTCCCTTGAGACCCCTTAAATGGATAAATGTTGTTCTATCAAGAAATTAAATGGAGATATGTTTATTATATAAGAATAAAATCAAACGACTTGGCAATGACTAAATTCTGTACATGAAATAAAAATTAGATTCCATAACTATAAATGTTTAAATTCTCTTCAACATGTGAGAATTATGCCAGTTACAATTTTTTTTTTCTTTTTTTGTGAAATTGCTGAAATATTATACTCATTTGTAAAAATTACGCATGAGCAAAAATAGATTTAAAAAGGTTTAATTTGAATTCAGCTTTGGAAATTCCAGTTTATTCTTATAATTTATATATTACCGTAAAATCCAGCGGATAACACGCACTTTTAATACAAAAAATAAGATAGAAATTTACGGGGGCGCGTTATACGCCGGGTTTAAAAGCGAGACCTTTGAAAATAAAAAAAAAGATGTGATCATAGAAAAATATAATAATAATAAATAAAAATATATATATATACTTTTTTTAAAAAGATCGGAATAATATCTTGGATAAATGACTTCAAACCTAGAGCATTGCGCACGTTCTTTTCAGGTTTCTTCATGAAGGAAGGGGGTGCATGTTATACTGCGAATATACCTAAATATTAAAATGTGCTGTTTCGATGTGTAGATGCTTGTTATACGGCGGTGCGCGTTAAACGCCGGATTTTAAGGTATATATATGTGTATTCAACATCAGCTTTTGACCTTAGCATAAATGCTGAACCTCAAACCGACCGGCCCAGACATATACTGCGTACACCTCAAACGTTTGGGACGAAATTAAATTGAACCTTCGCTGTTCTTGATTTACTGTAGAAAGGTTTGCCATATGTATGGCTGACATTTTTCTGTAGGAAAATTTAATTAATTAATTATGAGAAAATTTACTTTTGTTTCGTTTTGCTTATTTCAACACTTTTATTTTAAGTAAGATCTAAGCAAATCACTATATTAATGCTTAATTGCAAAACATTGGGTTTGCTTTAAGACATCTGAATAATATTCCCCCTAACTAATTACGTTGTAACAGTACCTAAAGAAATCAAAAGAATAATCAATACTAATTAAAATGTAACATCCATAAGTAGTTAGTAGAATGTATTAAATTTATCATTTAAGGAAAACTGACAAAAGTCTGTTCTTAAAATAAGTATTTTTGCCTTCTGGCAATTCACATTTACATATTGTGCGCATTTGAATTAAGATTTGTGTTAGGTTCCTAAGGATTAAATTAAAGATACTTCCGTTTTGTAACTCATTAATTGTTAATTGATACTTCATTCTATTGTCTACAATATGAATACATTTGAAAGAACAGATTAACTATTGTTACAAAGTGTAAAAGGAACATGATAAAGGTAATTAAAACTGTATTTAAACTATGAACAGTTTTGTAAAAAAAGAAAGAAGCAAATATGATTTATAATTATAAGCAATGACGTCTCACCATTCGTGCGTCCAAGTTCGTCGTTGATCACACCTTTGAAGATGCTCCTGTTTGTAATTCAGCGTCAAGGGTAACTGCAGCGATGTTCTCCGAGATGAAAGTCCATGCTGTTGCAATTGTTATCAAACTGTTCGTGCAGACACTTGTTGTCTTGCAAACAACCCCGATTCTTGACTCAGGGCTCATGATGTGGCTGCACCTCACAAGACAGACATACGGGTAATATGCCGGTCTTCTCGGCTACTAGTGATAGGGGGCCGTTGAGATCGTTCCGTATTACCGTTCTGAACCCATGAATTCCATATTCTGCTAAAAATCAGCAATACTACGAGGCGATAAACCACAATCCCGGTCCTCGACAATTCGACATTTATCAAAGTCAGAAACGTGCTGGTACAAATTTTTGCTTTTCACACGAGACACCACAACAACTTTTCCCCAGGCAACAACGTTCAAATGCAATTTGTGTATGAGAAAACGACTGAACAATTTCCTCATTTAAGCACATTGTTGCTACTGGCGCCTGCTTTGTCTGAAGGCGCTGAAAAGCTAATGATTTGCATATCACAGCACCTTCTTCATGTAGTTTAAATTTCATGTCTGTAGAATGTCGCCTTCTTGGTGCAGCAATTTTAATGGTTAGTCGTGTAGTATTATTTTAGAGGATATTAGTAACAAAATATCATTTTCTAAGGTAACTCTCATTATTTCGGTAGCTTAATATTATTTATTAGAAAACACTCGCAAGAAAAATTTTCTACAGTTGCGGATGTTGAAAATAATGAGATTAAAACAGTCTGCTTCCTGTTTGTTTGTGATATATTCTCTAAAATACATTCATGCGAACGGTTTTTAAATTTTTTCTTTGCATTCATCCTTCTCGTGTTCATTTTATTTAAGGTATATTTTTATCACACTATTATGTTTTGAGCTAACAATCCTTTTACTGTACTGCAAATGTTTATTACAAATCGAAAATTCACGTCTATATAAGTTTATGTGTCTGAATTTGTTGAAATAAACATGAGAATTTTGTTTTCTGCATCTTGGATTGTGGATATACGAGGTGATGTTTTGAAACTGACAATATTCAAAGCCACCAATAGCTCGATCTAACAACAACGACAACAAAATTGAAATGGAGTCTAATGATGACAAAAAAAGTAAAATTTCATGAAAACAGTTTTAAAAATCAATGATAAAGGTATTTATGGCACTTTTGCAGTTAACCAACCGATAATCGGTGTACAACATTGGTAGAAAAAAAATCTAAATATATGCTTTTATATGCGACAAACGCGTAAGTAATTTGGGTTATAAAAGCATGTAAACAACTCCAAATATTCATATCAGAAGTGAGGCAACTTATTTATTAAGTGACTCACATTTCAAGAATTATTGGTAAGGCTGTATATATTACTGTTGTAATCATTCACAGATCCTCGCGAGCTTAGAACTCTACAGAAGCTAAGCAAAATAGCTTTATCGTTTAATTCTTTAAAAGAAATGATTAAGAAGTTCAAAGAATCACTGAGAATTGTCCCAAGCAAAGGACATAAACCTTTGTCAGAAGAAATAACAGGTGTTGCAACTGTTACCTGTCAACAGATCCCAGTGTAGAATATTTATTGTTAGATGTGTAGAGAAAGCACGGTGTAGTTTTTGAAAACGGTGGCCATGCTAAATGCGGTCTAATTCTTCGCTGAAGAAGTTATTGCAGTAAATAAAACTCTTAACATCTCACAGTTATTTTATGTTTCAGTATTTTTTCTCTTTTTTTACTGTAACACTCTTTTGCATTGTACAGCTTCATAAATATTCCTATCTGCAATTTTTTAGAACTATTTTATTTTATGTAAATCTATTTTCCATGTCATCATTCATCTTCATACCAAGTTTGGTGCTATTTCTTTTGTAACAACGAGCTACAGGTTTCTTTGAATAGCGTCTGTTTAAAAATGGATCACCTTGTACAACAGGTGTTTTTTTATTTATTAAAGATGCATCATACTTGTTATGCAATTGCCAAAATATGCTTAGCAAATTGAAAGGGAAAAATATTTTTTTTATTTCTTTTTAAAGAAAATATTATAAAATCCTAAAAAAAAAGGTATTTTTTGACATTTTCAATTTCAGTCATATGTAGAGTGTATTGAAACATTTTACAGTTTATGTAAAAAAAATTATGAAATATTATTTTTTAAAAGATTTGTTTTAAAAACAATGTATTACATACGCGTACTTTCTTGTAATTTTTAACTAACTTTTGAATGCTACGATAATGTCTTCGTTTTAAGACATAAGAAATAAAATATTAGGTAATATACGAATAAATATTTATAATTTTCAAATTAATTTATTTTAAGCAATCAAATCTTTTTTTGAAAATTCTAGCTTAGTAATATATATTTAATCCAAAATAGGCCAATGTGATTCAATAATGCTGATGTATGAGGATTAAAACAGACAAGAAAGATTTTAAAATTTGTCTGCATGTTTTTGAAACATCTTCTGAGTAGATTTAGTTATAAACATCGGAGCATTATCGTTCTAGAAAACCGCAAATCTTGAAAGAAATTTTATTTTTTAACTTGGATGGATAAAATTTCTTTTTACAGGTATTCATCTTTTAGTTGTGATAACCTGCTGAAAATTTTGGTACCTTTGTCTAAAACATAACAGAGCCATTTCAAAGCTTCACAATTTGAAGAAGAATATTTGAACGATACGCATGTTCTAACGAACGAACAAAAGCATTTTCCGAATAAAAACTCGTCCAGTATCATAAAAACTTATGAACTTTAATTCATTGAATCATATTTTTTTCTTCCATGCGCAGATTTGACCAGTTTTTATGATTGTGCCAGCCTATGAGAAGACGTTTAGAATTTACATAAAAAAATGGTTTGGAAACAGCAATTCTTCTTTATATATAAATTGTTTATATTTGCATTTATTCTATTCCCTTCTAACAATAATTGTCACCCTACAGGAACTATTTGATATCTGAAAATATTTTTTGCAGAAACATTCTGTTTTTATACCCTGCAATTTCTTCAGACCGTTTTCGCTTTAGCACACTTCGGTATTTAGAAAATATTAAAATAAATTGTCATTTAGGCTATATTTCTAAGGCTATGCTAAATTATCCAATAAAACACAGCCCTAAACACGTTAAACGATTTTAGATAAATTAATGAGACATACACCCACAATTTGGTCTCTGAGAATGTGAGTGTAGTTTCGAACATTAAGAACATCTTACAAAAATCAATATATGCTTATAACCTTAAGTACACTATTTGTGTGCACTATTTACACTAAAATATGAAGCCCAGTGGGTGAGTGGTAGTGTATCGCACTTCCACGCCACAGGTCTGAGATTCAAATCCCAGGCAGGGCAAGGTCGACACAGCCTTTCATCCCTTAAGTAGGTTGCTAAATGAGTACCTGAACACTGAGATTTAGCGTCAGACTGACCATTTGACCGAAACATCTGCACATACACCCCAGCGTCTAAGGTCACGTAAACTGAGATAGGCATAGTAGGCCTTGACCCTCATGGGATGTTAAGTCACCTAGTTCAGTTCAGTCATTGACACTAAAATAATTTTGATATTTACACGTATGTTTAATTAAAGTGAACTTATTTTATAGACAGAACTCATATTAATAGCTTTTTCTATTGTTTTTAAAATCAACTATCATGAATTGTTATAATGTTAGATAAATTAGGGTTTTTTTAACCGAAAGAAATCCTATTAATTCTTTACAAACCATATTAGTCCACATTTTTATTAAATGAAACAGAATAAAGTTATTTAATTATTATATTCATAAGAAAAGTAATTATAAGAGTTTTTTAAATCTATTATTAACATTACCTTGATTTATAATTTAAAATTCCTCTAAAATTATGTGCGTTTTTTTTTTTAAGAATTTTATTTCAACGTTGTTTTTAAATAGGTTATTTATTATAGGTTATTATTATAGGTTATAATAGGACACTGTTTGAGAGTAAACAATGCATTTCATCAGATTTAGCAAAATCTCAATGAAACGAGTTTGTTTCACTAACTAATGCAAAATTTAATTTGATAAAATTTCTTTTAGTTATGTTTTTAATACATTTTTCTTGGTAATTTCAGAGAAAAAGTAAAATGAAATTCATATCATTTTCTGAAATAATTTTCCTAATAATTTCATTTTAAAATATTGCATAATTTTTTCATCAAAATGCACTTTAGCAATTAATATTTTTGTACAATGTCTTGATGTATCCCTTTATTTTATTCTTTTTTCAAAAAAATACACGGCTTCGAAATGTTTTATATGTAAGAAAAGCCTCTGAAGCACAGTCCATATATATTTTTGGAAATTTCATGTAATTCTAAAATGTGATATTCTTTTAATCTTAAATATAACCTAATTATTCTTAAACATATTTTATTTTTGCTTTTAATACCATTCTGAAATATTTTCTAAGATTATTTTCTTATTATGTGTAATATATAATGTAAATTTATTTCCTATAATGCAATATAAAAATAGTGTCAGTAGCCATTGCTGTCAAAAATTAAAACACTTACTTAAACTCGATTTCAGTGAAAGAAAATTATTAAAAATTCAATGAAGTAGTTTATTTTTATATTATTTCTCCATCTTATGTTTAATTATTTCATGTTCCAAAATCATATCACCAAGACAGCAATTTCACAGAGAATAATTATCAAGCTTCAATTTCATTCACTTTTGTGAAACTGGCAATTAATGCAGTCAATTCATTTCCACGTTTTATGTGCTTCGTTTTGAATGCGACTGAGACTAACAAAACAAACTAAAATAAATTTTCTAGATGTTAAAATAACGGCAGATATTGTTGGAAACAAAAATAATTATGAAAGCGAACAATTTCCCATTTGGATACCCTTCTCTACTGAATAATTTCTCATTTATTTACTGTGAACGAACACAAACATTACCTTTTCGTATAAGGGGGAGAACATATTATTATTCTCTTTCCAAACTATCAAAGATAAAAATAAAAGAATAACAACCTCCTCTCAAAATCACTAGGGGGAAATGTTTTAGCTTTTCTTGGGTGTAATCAGCGTCATTTCAGCATAAATATTATTAAATACTGAAGCAAATTCACCCATAAAAGTATTGAAATACTACTTCTTAATTAGACCCAAAAGAACAGAATGAATTTCAACGTCATTCCAATCTCTGTCAAGAGTCAAAAATTACAATCGTGCCAAGAATTATTTTCAAAAATATTTCGAACATCATGTGTGATGACTTAGTTTCGCTCTTGGCTTTAAATCTGTGGAACTGAGACATTTCTCACAGCTTGCAAGAATAGTGGTTACCACAAAGAGCGTAGTCCCTACATAAACTGGAAAGGATTAAAAGTTTTTAAACTTCTTCCCTTTTGGGATAGCAATCGGGATAATGAGGTAGTTAGTTTTCTTTTCGAACACCAGAGAGTCAACAAGCTCCTCTAATAGTTTGCTAAGAGTGCTGGAGTGAACAAGATAATCCTTAAATCTGTGGAGAAACCTCCTTAACGTGATCATTCGTCTGGAACTAATTTGTCATAGTTTAATTTAGAAAAAGTTTTTTTTTTTTTCATTTATGTTCACAACTAGGGAAAACTAGGGAAATGATTTTGATAGAATCTTGAATAAATTGACTTAATCCTCTTCATGATAATAGCTTGCGTATAAAATTTTTGAATCATAATTGTAAATAATAAAAAAATTAATGCATTTTTATTAATGATTTTATGATAAGTTTAGATGTCTTTTTGCCTCCGAAAAAATTCACATTTTGATTAGAGGTGATTAAATGGATGGGGTCGGAAAATATATTAAAAACGCGCTTGTTCATGATCCCATCATTTATTTGTGCATTTTCCTCGTACAGTGCCAAAATACAATACAGGGAATTATTTAAAAATAATATTTTTATATACAGCAGTGCTTCTCAAACTTTCAATATCTGCCACCCAATATTCAATCATATATAATTCTCAATGCGCCCCCCCCCCCTTCATAAAATAACAATATATTGAATTCAATAATACAATACTTTGACGCTAAAGCTAAAATACGACTTGTACCTCTTAAGTTTCACCAGTATAACTGAGCCAAGGCATTATTTGCCCTAAACGTATATATACGTCTTTCAGACGTACCATCTCCTCTGTGCACTGCTATCCATAAAAGTAATCCGAAGGCTTTGGAATGCAATAAAAGGACATTGAAAATGTTTGCGAAGGATTTATTTATTTCAGAGAAGGTTTACACACACAACTTATTTATTACTTTTCATCCTCAATATATATCATGTATTCGCTTCTATGTAGAAATTGGAGGCATTTGAAAGCAAATCGGGCAACTTTTAATCGGCAGTTAAGGGATTTATTATAAACCGTACGAATTATCAAGGTGAGTGTTAATTTGTGTGTATAATTTTATATATGACAAGCCCACACAAATGGGGTCACTGGTAATTATTAAACTTGTTTTTAACATACTATTATTAAATTAATTGTAAAATACATTGTGCAGACTGTGTGATACATTTATAAGTGTATTATATCAGTGTAAATATGTTTTTCGTTTTTTATTATGCTAAAATGTATTCTATTTGTTTTCTTTCAGTAAATTAATATATATTTTTTAAATAATGTTTTGTTTTCAACTTTTCAATATGCTCGCGCCCCTTTGTAGAGCTATTACTCCCCCTTAGGGGGGCACGCCCCACAGTTTGTGAAACACTGATATACAGGGAAGAACAGGGAAAATCGCATTATAAAAATACAGTCACGTGTTTAGGTGAAGCCAATACTATCATATAAAAATGAAAAATATTTAAAAATGACATCATTGCTTACCGAATATTAATCCCTGCGACATAGCCATCGTTCGATAGCTATGTCTTGGGGTTTCCGCGTAAGTTAAAGGTGTGGGATTCTCGGAATGATGAGACATTCTATAATTCTTAATATGACTTTTATTAAGAATTTAACTTAAATTACTTAGATATCGAACAAACTTATATTAAGTGAGAATAAACCAAAGTACGCAGTCTTAACTAACTCGGATCACGCAATTAGATCACTTATCAATATAAATATATTATATCTGCCTAATCACAATCTCAATAATATACTAGCGTTCAGAATATAATCCTCCTACCTTGGTTGAATACTCAACGGTTCAATTAATTTCAGATATTCAGTTAGGTTCAAGTGCAATAGTATGCACCTTGTAGTAAGGGCTTGATGTTCGTGATGCTTAGGTAGGCTGTCAAACTACACTTCTACCTTTTCCGAACTAGCTTCCTCTAAATTGCCATCCTTGCTCACTAAACTTTCTATCCTTTTAAAGGTTATCTTATTTGCATCTATGCTTCGTTTCACTTCTTGGATTTGGGTTGGAAAAGTTTTGCCATTAATCGTGGTTGTCAAAGAACGTAGACGTTATGTTAGAAGAAGAACGCGAGAGATCTCACATCCCTATTACTAAGGCGCATGTAAAACATTAATGATCTTATATTTCTTGGAATTGTCAATAAATCTATCAGAAATTCAAGGTCTGAAAAAATCAGTAATAAGCCAACATGTTTTTAATGCCTTAGAACAGGGGTGTCCAATCCGTGGCATGGGGGCCGCATGTGGTGCGTCTTGAATAATTTTGCAGCCCGCGAGATTCTTTACAACTTTACCAAATTCGACTGTTTTGTGTGTATAATATTTTTTGTTTAAAAAGTTTTTTTTCTGTAAAAAGTAAATCCTATAACTGTTATTATTTTATCACGTTGTTTCTGTTACTGCGAATCTCTTTTTTTTCTAAACTGAAATTTGTCAAACACAAATCGTACTCAAACTTAACACATGAAAATCTGCAACATCAGTTAGGATACGCAAATGCACATGCATTGAGATCGACTTGCAAAAACTAAGTGAAAGAGTTGAGAAAATTATATCTCACTAATTAAATAAATTAAACATTATTTAATCATTGCATTATTTTTATTATACTATTTATGTTTGTATATATGAAAAAAAATGAAATGTCTGTTTTAAATTTTCACACCAACAAATGTTTGTAATGGATTCAAATTTAATAAAAATATATATATTTTTTTATATGCGGCCCGGGTATTGTAAAGTTCTTCCAAAGTGACCCACAAAGTCAGTAAATTGAGTAAGATAAATTGAGACGCGTATCGAAAGAGGGAATTATAATTCATCAAGTAAATGTTATAAATAAAGGAGATTCGAATTCTAAGTAGATTTCAATGTAATTTATTATATATATATATATATATATATACAGTGGGATCCCGATTTAATGAATATATCGGGAACAAACTTTTTTCCTTTAAATCCTGTGTTATTCGTAAAATCGGGATGCAAAAAAATATACCGTAAAGTCTGGTGTATAACGAGCACTTTGCACACAAAAAATAATAGGCCGGGCATAAAAACGATAGCTTTAAATATAACAAAAGAGATGAGCTTGAAAAAAATTTACTTCTATATGTATCGAAATACCACTGGTTTTAAAAGAACAACTTATAATATGAAGTAAAAGAGTTGTAGTTCTATAAGTATACTATTTGTTCCAAAGCTTGGGATAATACCTCGAATAAATGACTTCAAAACATAAAAGCAATGCATACTAATGTTTCAGGTTTCTTCGTTAAAAAGGGGGTGAGCGTTATACGGTGAATATACCTACAAATTATATATATAAAAAATTCAGCTTAAAGTATAGGTGCGCGTTATACGGTAATTTTTTTTCGCACTTACCTTTTGGAAATTCTATAATAAGCAGCGACACAAAAAAATTCCATAGTTGTAAATTACACATTTTTTATTCAGCAACTAAAAATACTATTAGTGAATTGTTTCGCAGTAGTTAATTGGAAATTTTAAAATATTGACAAATAAATATTAGATAATCGATAATCTTTTTAATTCCTGACTCGAAAGAGTTCTTTTTTTGACTTCATGCAGAGCAGAAAATACTGCGTCATTTACATCTTGAGATATATTTTTACAGTATTCAATCAATGTAAAGAATTAGAAAATGTAACAGTTTTGATGAGAGTTTCATTATTATTTTCTGCATAAAAATTGTTACGAATTTATTTCCGACAGTATCCCATACTTATCAAATTTTCAAAAACAAATTTTTCTAAAAAACCATACGTATAATTAACCTCATTACTTAAGAAGGATAGCAAAAAGTAAAACTCCTAAAAATAACTTGCTTTGTGAAGTTTAATGAGGTAAAGTGTAATGAGTGCGAAGTGTAATGATATTTCTTACTCAAAACTCACGCGGTAAGTTACACTCATGACTCAGCTCCATCCGTAAAGTCTAATGATGGGCCTCGCCCTTTGATGTCTTTATTTGCTACTCTCAAGAAAAGTTTTTTCTGTTCAGGACAAAAAGGATGTCATTTGTAAGAAAGCCCAATATTTTCTGATTCAAGCGTATGGCAAAAAAAGTTTTGGTTGTTGAAGTAATTTGTTAATTTGAGGTTTATTATTCGTTAATTCGGAATTTTTGCCACTATTTTAACGGGGTAAGAGAAAAATTCGTTAAATACGGTCTCTTTGAATCGGGGGCAAACTGTGTATATATACCTTCAAACTAATCAAATGTTACATTTTGGCCCCATTAATGTGATGGATCATTTTAATTACATTTATTTTCATATTTCATGGTAGGTTATAATTATTTAAGCCTTTATAATGCCTTTTTTAGTAGTGTTACATTAAAATATTTTTGGGATTGAGAGGGATTGATAAAAATAAGCCCATTTAGCTTATTACCAAAAATTGATTGGATTTTAAATATAAGTTGTTTTTTTTGTGGGAAGCATGTTTTCCACTGCTTACTGGGAGATATTCTAAGGTAGGATATTTTTTGTGTGTTTTCCATTTCTTTTTATATAACATTGCATTTTATATAAACACTAAAATCTACAAAAGGAAGTACAAATTAGATATATTTTATATTCAAGAGTGTTGGACTTTGTACATATTACTTTGTTTGAAACTTCATAATAAGGGATAAAAGCATAGTGGGGCAATGAAAGATGTACAAACTATCTTGTTTTCTCGTGTGCTTTAGTCGGCAAAACTCAAACATCTATACTTTTCTGACTAATTGGCATAGGGTCTCCAATTTTTAAGTCAATCGCGAATTATCTGGAACAGTTTTCTTGCATCTCAGGAAACTTAAATGTTGTCCTTTGCGTTTATGACTTGAAAATTCAGATATCAGCTGCAATGCTGGCCTGAATGTATCACCAATTATTGGAGGGAAAATAGCTTTCCATGGATATTTCAAAATTAATGAAACTGGTGGTAAGTATACTTATACCACATCTTATATAAAAGAGTAATATATATATAACTATTTAAAAATAAGGTATTCATGCAATATTTACTTAAAATATATGCCTATTTCTAAAATATAGAGTTCCAAAAAAGTTTTAAACATGCTAAAACTAAAATTGGTATGATACATAATTAGAAATGATACATATAATCATGAAATATCTTCCTGAAAGTTCTTGATTAAAAATAAAATTCGATTTTACCGATAAAAATTATCTACTGAAAAGGAATTTTTGTAAATTTAATGAAGACATTAAATAATTGAAAAAATTGTTATTGTCCTAGTTATTTTTTTCACTAAACTTTTTTAAATTAAATTATTAATTATGCTAATTTAAGATTTTTGTCTTGTTTAGTAGTTGGTTTGGAATACTGATAATCGGAAATTATTTTTCCACCCTTTATACCTAATTTGTTTCATTACCTATATGTATTGAGATCTGGGTTTTTATGAAAATGCTGTGTCTAATTTAAAAATAAAAAAAATGCTTTGTGAATTTTTTTTTATAAGAGTCTAATTCGCACTTCCTCTAAAAGCCCCGATTTGCGTTCAGTAATTTAGTTAGAGTATAAACTAAATTCCCTGAAAATTAATACTTGTAGCGAGGAAACCCAAATATTTTTTGAACTTCAGTATCATTCTTTATTGGTATGTGTAATGTGGCAAACCGCTGTCAGAACTGATGACTCTGAAATGTTTAATGAAGTCGTTCCGGTAAAGCCACAGATCTAGTCGCTTCGTTTAAATGACAGCTCGCAATTTCCTTAAGTGAATTCCAGTTGTTTAAGAGAATAATTGCGCTTTAATCGCAACGGCCATTACCTCTATTTCGATTTCACACTGTCAACTAAGGACATGGGAATAGTTTTAAGTTCAATTACATGCCAATGCATTAAATTCAAAAGATCTCAGCTGATCTGGATAATGAAAAATTGCAGAATTTAATGAGAATTAATTGCCCTTCCTGTTCATTAAACGGATTTCTTGCCGATGTGCTGTAACCGAACAATTAATGAAACGTAACAATTTAATAGATTTGTGCAAAACAAGTTTTAATAAATATAACGGATAATTAAAATGGTGATTAAGTTTGTTATCTGTTATTATTATTTTTTTAAAAAAAAATGAAAGCTGTTAATTTTTATCTCTTATTAATAATAATTTATTTTAAAATTTTACCTTTATCAAATCGTAATATTATTTTTTTTTTATATTTATGTTTTTATATATATATATATATATATATATATATATATATATATATATATAATCAACATTCTTAGTAATAGAGACATAAATCATCAATAATCACAAAAATTAAAAAAAAACGAAATTGTAGTATAAACCAGACATAAGAATTCAGAAAAAATATATTAGAAATTATAAACTTAATAGAATTTATATATATATACTTATATACAGGGGTCCTGAATTCATGGTACAAACTTTAAGGGTGGATACACAATACCCTGTATTGTTACATGTTAAATTATTGTTACACAATAATCACACACATTTGTTGTATAAGAATGTAAGGGCTCAAGAGATGTGATGAGGTGCAAACAGGGGAACTAAAAGGAAGAGAAATGCAGTTATCGTTTGGTTGCGTTGCTGGTAGGAGGCAGTAGATGTCTAGCCACCGTTCAACATGATCCCTTTTTCAGCAGTTACATCGGCAACTTCGTGAAACGCGATTTTTTCTCGTCGCCCTACATGATGCTGGTCGAAGAAGAGCTGTATGCAATCCAAGCCTGGAAGAAAGGATCTTGAACGTTGTTGTTGATAGACCAATGTCAAGTACAAGAACCATTGTTCACCAAGAAAGTGCGAGTCATTAGACTGTTTGTAAAGTGTTGTCATGGGCTGAACAGAAGTCTCTAACAGTCTTTGTAACATGAGGGCGTGCATTATCGTGCTGAATGACAGCTCCAGGGATGCCTTGAAAGAAGGAAACGACTTCGGGCTGTAGCACTTCTCGGAGGTACATGTTGCTATTGAGATTACCCTCAATTCGTAGCAAATTGGATCATCCATGATACAATTTCGCACCCCAAACCATAACTCCGAGTGTTAGGCCACTATGTCGTTCCATAACGCACTTTGGAAGGCAGCGTTTACCGTCATAGCGTCGAACACGAATGTGGCCATCATGGTCCCACAAATTGAAGCGTGTTTTATCTGAAAAGACAACTTAGTGCCAATCAGCTTGCCAGGCTATTACTCATGAATCCATTGCAGACGCAGCTGTCGATGGTTTGCCGTGAGGGGGATCCTGTATAAAGGCACCCTTGCACGCAATCATGTTCCAGCATATGTCGACGAATTAACGAAGCCGACATTAGTACACCTGTAGCAGAAGGCCATCGTGCTTCCAACTGCTTGGAGGAAGCAGTGCGATCATTCACCGCCATGCGAAGTAGGTGTCGATCGTCGCACTCTGATGTCACCTTACGTCATCCACTGCCAGTTTTTCAATTGTTCGGTGCTCGTTGGTCCACCACTTCCAAACTCGCATCAATGTGGAACTGTTCCGCTGCGCACGAGCTCCTATTGCGCGATAGAGAAATCCTCCTTCTTGAAGGCCAATAATCCTCCCCCGTTCAAATTCCGTGAGATGTTGGAATTTCTCCTTATTTCGTCGTAGAGGCATACTTAGGTCTCACTAAATGTCTACTAACAAATAATCATTACCTATATTCAACGTTGCGCAACAGCCCAAAATTTATACGCTTTCATTATCAGTTCAGAAGGTGCTGCGCACGCCATGCATACACAGTGGCTTTAAAACTCTACTATTTTACTGTAACATCCTATAATTGATATTTGCTGCAAAGTTAATTTATTTCTGATGATTCCTTCATGGTGTTGCATTTTTGGCAAACAGCAATATATATATCATAATATGATACAAAACATTTAAGTCGCTTGAATTTGTTATTTCTTTTGATTTATTTTCTTGAACTTATGCAGATTCCATGTTATATACTGTATGGCACTTCTTTCTGCTTTAATTGAATTGTGGAAAATGCTACTGAGATATATATGATTTTATAAATAGAAATTAAGATAATTTTTGTTCATCCCACGAAGGTTCACAACGCAGCTCATTATTATATAGTTTTAATAAGAAATTAGAAATTTCCATTCATGCTTTTTCATTTGAAATATATTGTAAATATTTCACTTTCTTAGTCCTGATAACGAAACTAAGTAACTATTTTCTTATCTTTCTGAAATTATGTTAAAAGATAATGGCAATTCTGATGCATTTGTGTAATTAAATTCGATAGTTTTTCTTTACAATTTTGAAGAAAATAATAGATAACGACTAAGCCTTTTTTAAATATTTTTAATAATTATAAACAAATGTACAGTTATAAATGGCTTATTCATAAATATAAAGATAAAGTTCAATCCTTAAATTTCAGATATTTAATTAAAATATGGACACTTTACCGAATCATATGTTCCCTACTAAATGTATTTATTATTTACGTCACATTCATTTTATGATAAAAATTACACAGCAGGAATTTTGAAATATACTGCACTCCTCAATTGCAAAAGTATTTTTTTCCAGTTAAACGTATTATGCTATAAGAAGAATGGTGTGTTTCAGTTTTTATATATAAAGACTATTTCTTTACTAATATACTGATTACATATTATTATTAATTATTTTTAAATAATGAAAAGAAATTTTTAATAAACATTCTGCTAGAAAGCATGGCATTTAATTATTCTATTCATGTTCTTTTATACTTTATGATGCTTGTGATAAATTTTAGGAATCAGTTCTTTATTAATTCCAATTTGATCAAATAGCTTTTGACAAGCCATGTTTAAAAATTAAGAATCCTTCAGTGAACCGAAAAAAATGTATTGCATAAAAATTAGACTTTGAAAATCTTCTGAATATTATAAATTCTTTCAAAAGTTCCTTTCGTTTAAAATCTAACTTTTAAAGATGTTGGCTTTTTTGTTGTTAATTAAAATACAGGTGGAAAAGAATGTTGCTATATTTGTAATAAAACTTTTCAATGTACTTTTTGTACACTATGACAATAGGTTTTGTGTACAATTTCTTGAGGATTTTTTTTTTCAGTTTTCTGTTCTGTGAATTAGAGAATGACTGGTTTGAAATTTAATTTCATTCAATCGTATTTTTTAAATACATTGACTGCAGATAAAAATTTGATAACTGACAACAATTTCCAAAATCCACTATTTTCAGCCATCGTGTTTCGGAGCTTCAGATTTATCGGGAAAATATCTAAAAATTTTGACCACGGTAGAGAAATTCAAATAGATTAATTATTTTAAACTGACTAAAAGCATTAAAGAAATTACTTTGTCTGGAGGTATCATAAGTTTGTTCTAATGACGCGCCAACAACGATAAAATTCATTCACCATCATCAAAATAAGGTGGCTTCATCATATAACAAATACCGCATAATTTTCTTAAAATGGTCAGCATACGCTCTGGTTTAGCTTTACAGAAGTCGTAAAGTAATTTTGCAAAAACCTCTTCATCTGATAATATTTTGAGAATCTCAGTGAGCCTTTTGATTTTACTTAAATTTTGAGTCTAATTGGAATTTTGAAGAGATGATAAAGAGAAATGTAGCTGAACTTATACAAGACTCCGCCTGGAAATCAAGTACAGCAGTTTCTCCCTTATTATTTAATTCTGTCTAAGAAAGTGTAATTCTGTTCATAAATTTTGTAAATATGACCATAGTAATAGTTTTGATTTGCCATTATGATGTGAATCAAAACGATAATATAAGCTATCATAATTTTGTGGATTTTTTTTAAGTTTAGAGTTTTCAAATTTTGTGAGGTTATAGGAAAGTATATAAAGAATAATTTACGCTAAAAAAATTAGATTTGGTTTTTTGACCGATTTTTTTCAATTGAATGTGTCGCTTTAAAATGCAAACAAAAAAAAAAAAAAAGAAAGAAATCTTTGGTTGTAAAAGTATGACTTGGAACATGATAATATTTTACGTATTATTACCATAAAAATGATATTTTCAGTAAAAGTTTTTCAAATGGACTACATAATATGACAGTAATGAGATTTACCTACATGATTTTAAAAATATATGAGAATATGTTGTTGTTACATATGGATATATTGAAAGAATCATTTCTAACATATAAAACAGCGCAAGTATCACACAAGAACAATGATAAGCAATGAAAAAGAACAAACATTTAAAAAAAAAAACAGGACAAATTAACATGGGAACAAAAGAAAAAGGAAAATTTAAACAGTAAGAAAAGGAAATATACGAGGTGTAGTTTTTATAAAGAATTCATGAAAGTTCTGACATTCCAGTATACTTTGTTTATCTCTTCACATTTCTGAGACTCTTTATCTAATTATGGGCATAAAAGAAGATGATCTGCATTCATGATATCCAAATTAAAAGTTTGGCATATACTAGATTAAAGGATGCCTATTTTATTAAGATGATGTACCATGCAATCATGGGCTGTGTTCAGTCTGAAGTTTGTCAAAGCCTCTTTAAGGGGCTTTTGACAAAACTTTTTTGTTGATTTTGCTGCCTTATCAGATTTAAGAGAATACCATATGTTAATATTAATTAGGAAGAAATGTTCCATTTGAGAAATAATTTTGAATTTCATTTTTACTCAAATTCTGTATTAGTGAACTCCATTCAGTGTTTTAATCTGAATGCTATTAAAATAAAATAAATTTCAACTTATTCAAAAGGACTATAAATCTATACATGCATTTAAGTATATGAAAACAGATTCTCCATAAAATTTTCAAGCATACTCAAAGTACTATTTCCATAAATAAGTATTCCCAATCACTCTGTTGCTTCAATTCAACAAACTTTTACTAGTTGAATATCAGAATAAATATTTAATATTGCTAAGATAATTAAGTTTTAATGCAATTCAAGCAAAACCTTACAACCCCGATAACGGACACGCAAGAATTCAATTACCACAGCCATATATCAAAATGTCTCATACGTCTTGTGTTATCAGATCAGATAGCACTGTGTTCAAATCAATCACGTAAACACGAAACTTATTGTTCAAATGTCAGTTTTAATGCAACGATCTTGTTAGTGATTTAAGGTATTAGAGATAGATTGTTTTAAAAGATAGTATCGGTAAGATATTTACTCAAATATAAAGGAGTTATATTCCCAATATTTAAACAGATAATCCAAATAAAAACAATTCCTCATACGGTTATTGCAAAGTAATCACTTTTATACATTTTGTCCATTAAATTAGTTGTTTATTTGATCATTATTATTAGTAAGATGCTAAATTTGTAAGTTAAACAATATTGATGTACATTTTCTAACGATCTCAATATCATGCTACTTGTGTTAATTTAACAGAAAATGTGTGGAGATCTAATTGTTTCTATAATTACTCTCTTTATTGATAAGTATAAATATTATGTATTTGTGGTTACTGAGTAATTTTTAATACATAAATTTTTTTGAATATTACCAAAATAACTTGCTGTAATGCAACTTCTTTTTATATAAGTGAATCAATTAACATGAAATTTTTTTATATAAAAAATTATCTGTTATCTCAAATTTTCACATGCATTTTTTAATATTCCATGATGCAAGTGCTAAGTATATGATGATATTTTCAAGGTGAATGGAAAATGAACTTCGGCATAACAATTTGTGCTAAGGTAATCATTACAAACGTTATATATATATATATATATATGTATATATATTTTTATTATCTTACTGTAATACCATGGAGACACATTTATGCCTTACTGATATTATCAAAATCCTTATGGTCAATTAGAGGATTTTGATTCTGGTCCTAGGATCAGAATGAATTCTTTCTTAAACTCATAAAACAAACATTTTAGGGTTATATTATAATTTATTCTAACTTTATTTAATGAATATAATTAAAAAACACCTGGGTGAGAGATATTAATTTCTTCTTTCATATTGTGAGGCGTTTTGTTGATTTTTTATGCCTTTGTCAGCTATTGCAATCTTTGTTTCTTTTATGTGTGTATAAATACAATAGGATTTATCAAACAACCTGCATTTTTAACAGTTTATTAAAAAGACTTAAGCTTATTTAAAAGGAACCCTTTTTATTCTTAAATTGGCTTAACTATCATTATTATCACTGTTGGTTCAAACATTGCATTTTTACAAATTTTGCTTTGTTAAATTCTGTAAAGACTAGATGTTTTGATGCAAATGTTTCTTTTGGACACTTTTTTCCAAATAATGCTTGAATGCTCAACATTTATCAGAACTGTCATCTTTCCAACAACACTTTTGCATAATGTAAATTGTTAAAACAATGCTGATTATAATATTAAATATATATATATAAGCAGGAATTTCTCAGAAAATTTAAAATTCTCTCTACTACTTTATAAAATCTGAACATGCGGTTGTACACATAATTAATGTGTACAAAATAGATATTTTCTATGAACACAATAAAACAGAGCGCACATATATATATAGAGAGAGAGAGGAAATTCAAGTGTGCTCCGATTTTAATACTTATTGAGAAAGTTCATCAAGCATTACCCTGTAAATAGTACAAAAACTCTTTCATAAGCTTCTAATCCATTATTAAACAGCGAAGGTCTTAATGCTTTTCATCACATGTTAAATGTTTGTGACAGAAGTGGTCTTACTTTTGTTATTTTATATGTGTAATTTAAAGTTCTGATGAAATACAAGATATCCATTTTTTACAAAAACATTCACTACTACGCCTTTCATCATATTATTATCAGTTTCTTACTTACAAACAAGACTGGGACATGATTAATAAATTAATGATTATGATTAATAAAATTCACTTATCAATATATCAGAAAAGGTATTAAAATAACTATCTGCAAGACATACAAAAATAGTTAAATGAGTGAGAAGTTGCTTTTCCCATGAATTGCATGAATATCCGAGAAAAATTCCATTTATTCACTCTGATAAATTAGTTTATAATATGAAAAAAATTCGAAAACACAACACAATTAACATTCTCGTGAATAAAATCGAGAAGACTTATTCGCTTCTTTTCTAGTTAAAGTATCAAAAGTATAAGTAAATGAATTGAAATTGTTTATATTCCGATGAAATCATCAACAGAAAATATACATGTCAAGTGTTCCAGTTTCAGTTTTTGCTTCGACATACTGACAAAAAGTTTTGAATAACTAGCTAAAAATAATTAGAGTTACGAAATTTTGTGCGCGCATTTAGAAAAAGCACATATTGAAATGACATAATAAAAAAATCGATTTCTGTGACCTTTTTAGGATAATGTGTGTTCTTCAACGAACATAGAATTATTAATGTCAATCTTCAGTTAACCAATGACCTCATGATATCAATAAGAATGTTTCCTCTTTTTTTCTTCAATCGCGTAGTTTTTTAAAAAGAAAAGAAAAGGTCACGAAGAACTGAGAAGTGTTTGGTAATTTAATAAAATATTTTCAAGACTAATTTTATAAGTATTTTTAACATGGCATTGTGTGTGTTCTAAGGATGTTTACAATTGACTTCGTAATCTCGCTCCTGTTCAATAAATGTTCGAATTAAATTCGTATTTTTCTTATTCTACCGAATTCTTCTTGGTTGGTTGAAGTATTTAATATCGTACTTGTATTCATAATACAACTAATGAAAAAATTAAATAATTTACTTTTGAAAAAATACAAAATTGCGAACATAACAATGTATTATTTTTATGTATAAGTGTAAATCAGTACAAGAAATATTTCACGAATAATATGCATAAAAATATACGCTATGTGTTTTATAATATACAAGACTTCAAATTACGTAACAACAACCTATTTTTTTAAGAAAAAAAATAATTCATTTCAAAATACAAAAAAAAATGTTTTAACAACCAATACTTCAAATTATTACATGAGAATATTTTCATGGACTTAAACATTCATTAAAATCCACATATTTTGTAATATAAACTCATTCTGGAGAACAATGAAATTATATATTTTAAGTAAATAGCTTGTGCATAACAAGTAGTGAACACTAGTCAAAAAATTCAATGTATTTTACCACAATAGGAATATTTATAAAACTTTTGTACATATTTCTGTTTATTTTTTTTATATACATTTACCATTAATAATATAACGAATATAATAGCTATGTAATTTTGAGGAACAAAACTTTTCATAAATAAAAACAAAATTATCAAACTCCTACGCATTGTTGAATGACATTGCATCACATATTGCTTCTGTCAAAAGTTTTAAAAATGAAACGATGAAAAAATTCCATGGATGAATTAATTAAAAAACACTTTCAAATGCACTTCTTAAACATTGCCATATATTTTCCTTAATACATTTTTGGCGCAATAGTTGAATAGAAATAATTTAATTTTAAGACTTTTTTTAGTCGTAGCTGGTAGCATTTATATCATTGTTAAAGAGTTGCACAGGAACTAAATTATGAAGCTCATTAGCACACTAATTAGATTCATTTTAATATAAATTATTCGTTTCAAAAATTAATTTTTGCTGATAGGGATGACATTTGAAGGTAACTGAATTTATCATCATACATTTGGCATAAAACTGAAATTTTATAAGCTTAGAAAATTTCAAAGTTAAGGAGATTTAAAAAACGTGCCTTTTAATTTTAGATATACATAGTTATACAAATATATACAAATGTAGCTATACAAATATTTTACTGCATGAAAATTTTGGATAAACCTTTTCTAAAATTGTTTACACCACGCAACAAATAATTAATTTACTACTTAAAGAATGGAAAAAAAATTAAGAAACTTAATATAATAAAGCTATATAAAATATAAAATCTTAGTTACAGTTGAGCTCAAATATTTGTAATGTACCAAAAGAGTTTTAAATATTTCACTTCCTTTTATAAAAAAACCTTCAAAAATCAAAATTTTATTCTTATTATATTTGATAGGAAGTAAATATCGAGAGAAAAAGTACGACGTTCAAACTAGGCACCATCAAGTGAAACATATCAGCATTACGCTTTTATCCACTTTCCTTCATTTAATGACCTATGCAACTAACCTTAACAATAAATCTAAGTAGCTTTGTTAAGCGTTTTTGCTAGAAGAATGGAATTATATAGTTTTTATTTAAATCTTTTTTTTCCTTGCTAAACTTGCAACATGGATAAATAACTATTTTTTTTTAATCATTATGAGTACATTTTGAATTTTAGTTCTTTGGAAATTCTTATATATATATATATATGTATATATGTAATGTAACCTCTACATCTAGTTACAACTATTGCACATCTACATGTGATAAACTAATTAATTAATATTATCAAATCTTGTGTCTGAATTACATCTTAGTATAAAAATATATTTCAAATTTTATTTTTAAGGTATCAGACTACGTTCGAAACCGTGATTTTACAAAAGCGTATAAATGAATAATATTTTTGATATTTAGTGTCACTTATAGATTAAAAAATGTATATAAAATTGTTTTAAGAATAGTATTACAATGAAAAAATATTTAAGTACAATATTTTGACAAAAAATGAACATAGATTGACCCATTTTCAAAATATTCTCCTTTTGTGAAAAATGCTTCAATTACAATAATATTTCGCCTGTATATAGCTCAGACCTCTTTACAGAGGCTCATCTAGAATTTTTGAAACATATAACTTAGATGTGTGTTTATCCATGCTTTACGACAACAGAGGGGAGAAATTTTAAGAAAAAAACGCCAATAATTATTTCAATGGGTTGTAACTCTGAAAATAATGTGAATGTTTTCAAAAATCATAGTTGAGCCTTTGTACAGAGTTCTGAGCTATACACAGGCAAAATATTATTATAATAGAAGCATTTTTCACAAAAGGAGAACATTTTGAAAAAAAAGTTATTCTAAGTTAATTTTTTGCCGAAATATTGTATTTAAATATTTTTTTTTTGTCAAAATGTCCTTAAAAACAATTTTATACATGTATTCTAATCTAAGTGACACTAAATATGAAAAGTATCCATTTATGCGCCTTTTTAAAATCACTGTTCAGAACGTAGTCGGATACCTTAAAACCAACCAAAAATAGACAAAATTGAATTATAGTTCTACCTATACATTAATAACTAAAATAGCCCCTCAACATGGCCTACTTCAATAACTTCACCTTAAGCATTTATTCAAGGCAATGAATATTTATGAAATAAATCATTTACATGGTAGCATTATTAGAAAACGATGTTTAGTAATCTTCAAGGAATCGATGTTCGCTAATCTCCCACTACTAAACAACAATTGTTGAGTTCAGATCTTTTACTTAAATTCCAGAATGTGTATTATTTTAATTTCTGTATCAGCAACGGCAAAGTAATGTTGATCCCTGTCCTTATCTTCAAATGGAAATTTCGTAGAACAGGCACTTCAATCAAAACCGTCAATGGAAATGACGAGGATATATTCGCCGCAACATCACCACTATTCTAATTTCCGGGGTTTGGGCATACAGATCTGAAATAGACGTAAATCACAGTAAATCCTACTCGGTTGATAGAGATGAAGCGCTTAAAGTCCTTTACAATTATTCATAACTCCTGAACGAGTCCAATGGTTTATATTGGGACATTACGAATGCCCGAATTTGACCAAACAAGGGATGAAGCAGTCGATGCAATAAATCCATGTGAAATAACTCTTCGAGTTGATGCTACTTCAGCGAACTGCGTTGTAGTGATTGCATACTAGACAAACATTCAATAGCAATCACAGTTTTCGTGTTGTGTTAAATCAAATCGCTCTCTTTCAATAGTCTGAATACTTTGTGCGACACATTTATTATTCTGTGAAATAGTATCTTTCAGGAAATATTTCTATTTTAATCTCTTTGCGTAGGCTTCAGATTTAATTATTTACTCATTGTTATACTTTTCAATTAATTGCTATCCTTAATTTAAAATACTTTAAACACAAGATAATATATTTGCTCGTGGTATCACGTCGTCTTAATTAATGTAGTGATTATTTTTAATTAACGTATTTTTCTATAGCATTTGTACAGCTAGGGAAAGGTATTAAAATGTATTATCTCTTGTTATTATATATGTTATCTTTTAAGTAAATGATACTTAAATATTTAAGTTTAAATAAATTATTGAGACAAATTACTTACTTTTATGAGGTTATTTAAAAACTTAGAAATATAATTCATTTATAAAACATTCATAGTTGCTTACCAAGAAATCTGCAATTTTGTGTAAACTAACTTTAAGAATCGCTTATTTATACTAAATTGAAACACAGTTTTAAAAACCCAAAATAAATATTTGTTTTAAAAGTTATTCATTTACATACAAGCTTTATCTTATGTCAATTAATATTAATTTTTAATATATTTGATTATTATGTTTTTCCTTTCATTTCTCCTAAGTGAGTGGATATATTAATAATGTAAATCGTATTTTAGTTTATTAATATTACTTTATAAATCTCATCTTAGTGTATACATACATTTAATATCTGGCACTGATTCAGTATAAAAAAGATATAATTGATTGGTCCACAAAATAAAATGCAAAAGCAGCTTTTCATCTGTATAGAGGGTACATGTAATATATTCCTAAAATACAATACCGCTTGTACATTTAGTGCTATGCATAGACTATCTACTCAAGTTACAAAGCACGTCTTTTCCAGTCTGACAGGGGATTGGAAACAACCCATATGGAAACTATAAGTTATAAATAAAAGAGTAATTTTTCAAAGGCGTTGTAACTAGATCCCCCTATTATCTCGCATTCCCACCATGTCCTGCCTGGTACAGTTTAGCCCCTCTTCCTTTTCTCTCCCCTTTTCCATCTGTCTTTCCAGGAGACCACATATCCCTTGTCACATTATGACGCACAAGTCGTTTGAAATATCGATGCTATTTCATTATCTGACCGAGATTTCGCAGTCAGCGATCGATACGCTTTTCATATTGATATGCTGAAGCGAGCGATATGATGAATCGATTGTTAATCAGGAAACAAGCATCTTCTCGGGACGGGAGCTTTTCTCTAAAATAATTAGAGCAGTAGTTATGGACGAGAGATTTCTGTTCCGTAGTCTGAATAAACAAATGTTTGGACCAGTGAGCGTTTAAGGGATTTTGAGTAAATATTGTAGATTTAGAAATAATCGAAAGTAAGTCCTAAAAAGTTTTCGATTATAGCAAGTATCAATTATGTTCGCTGTTAAAAGTATCTAAGTATTTAATTACTTGAAAATTTGAAAGATTTTATGTACATTTTTGATCAGCAGAAAGTCTTTTTTGTTAGTTGAGAGAGATGTTTAAATTATCCTTGCTTAAATTATAAGAAATTTTTTTTCTATTTTTTTTGTAAAAGTTCAATTGTAATTTGTTTAAATTTATTTTCTATTAAGGAAATATTTATATAAAGTTTGGTTTTTTTTAATATTTAACTCAATCAATCCAAACTAATACAGTTGAAAAATCATTTATAATTAATTTTAAACTGCCAAATATAACTAACACTATTCACAATTTAAATTCAGTTTTATATTTAAATGCATGCCCGCCTCTATTGACAAAATGTTTTTCTGAAAGATTTATCGATAAAAGCTCGCCTTTAAAAGCTGTATTTTTAAAGCATTTATATTTTTTATTATAAATTCAGTGATTAGATGAGCCCTTCAGCTATTCTTAAGCACTGCACATTCTAATCGTTCAATCACAAAAGCTCCTCTCAACATTAAAATAAACTCACATTTCAATTAAAAAAAATATCATCTTTACAAACAGTCTCCCGCTATTTTACGATTGGCTAACACTCTCTCCACAAACTTTTAAGATTGCAAATCTTTCAAAATTCTGATTTTTTTTTTTACAAGCCACTTTAAATATTAATGCCTCATTTGTTTTTAATAATACTAAAGTAACTTTAAATTTATTATAATCTACACTGTTAAATTGTATACATATACATAAATTTAGAAAGAGAGAGACTAGTTATACTTAGGTTCTCTATAGCTATTTGTATATATATATATATATATGTGTGTGTGTGTGTGTGTCTGTCTATGTGTAACGATAATAAAATTATATCTAAAAAAATTGCCCTATTTACTATTTAAATATTATTTTCCTTAAAATCTCTCTTCAAGTCTTAAATTAAATGCTTGATTATTTCTCAGAAAATATAATCCAAGCATAATACATTTTATCCTAGCTCATTAAATTTTATACTCACCATATGCACCCTGCCACCCTTCACTTTCAAATTGAAAACATAAAAAAAAGTGTTATTACAGTTCCGGACATGTATTGAACCCAATTAAAATCAATCGCTGGGCCTTGATTTTCTCTCAGCAAAGAATGCATCGACTGCTTGCTAAAAAAACCGGTTTTTACAAAAAATTCTCGATGCTGACTTCGAATCATTACACACACTCACACATATATATATATGTGTGTGTGTGTAAGAAATTTATATAACACATCAAAAACAAGGACAAATAAATAATAAGAACAAATAACATAGCAACAATTAACTTAATAAAAATATAAAAGAAAGAAATGAAAATGGAATCAATAAAAACAAATATAAAAAAAAACCTAGAGAATCATAAAGCAATTTCAAACTTAGGGCCAGATAAGTATGATTAATATAGGTAAAAGGCTCCAAATTTTCCCCTTTGCAACTCGGTAAAAAAAATCAAGTAAAATAAATAAAAATTCAGAGTATATAAAAAGTATTCAAAACATTCAATGTATTCAAGGTATAAAGAGAGGAAACATGAATATTCTCTATAATTGAGGATTACAATATATATATATATATATTCGAGATCGTAATAATTATTTAATAAAAAAATGAATATTAAATTAGATACAAGTTAAAATTACACTACAGAATATTATACCTTGCTATTTATGAAGAAGTCCTTTAATAAAATTAATTTTTCAGGTATACTTCAAAAATATCAATTCTTTTTTCCTATAAAAAATAATATTATTAAAAAGGCTTTCAAATACAACAAGAAACTTGGCAGATTTATATTCAATTATAATCAAATCTCGGATCTCTTATGACCGGAGGCTTGCAAATGAAATTTATATCATGATTGTATTGATGATTATCATCAGCATGTTGTCATAGGAGACCTTGCCATCGTGAAAGACGATTTATAGAGAAACTTTGTGTGTGGCTTTAGGCTTATGATCACTAAAAATAAATCCGTCGTTATAAAACAAATCACAAGACATTTAGATAATTTCTACCTTAAAATTGATACAAAATACGGAATGCTGATTGAGGCTTTCAATAAATTTAATTCTCATGTATCAATAGAAATTGGAAATTAATATTTCGGTGCTGAAAATGATATAATAAATAAAGACTTTAAAGTATCTATAGACAATGTTCAAAAGGACTTCGTGTGATTACATATGTT
Organism: Trichonephila inaurata madagascariensis; assembly: GCA_019973955.1. Classification (NCBI taxonomy): domain Eukaryota; kingdom Metazoa; phylum Arthropoda; class Arachnida; order Araneae; family Nephilidae; genus Trichonephila; species Trichonephila inaurata. The sequence continues at coordinate 61,350 of BMAV01008309.1, forward strand.
GATAAAGTCTCTGATAATCTATCTCTGATAATATTTACATAATCTGAAAATATTTTTATTGTAAAATATGAAGTGATCACATTTTAAATAATAATGCATATCAAAAATCAATTCATAGTAATAGAGAAGATGGATTTGAACAAAATACTAAATATTTATCTCAAAAATATTAAAAATTCACGTATTTTTTTAACACCAGAATTTCACTAACGTTCTATAAAATTCCGTTGTATTACATATGGGTACAATACATATATGTCGAAGTCTGGGAAGATTTTATAAACTGTTCTTCAAAATACCATTGATAACATTCAACAAACAGCAATAATTAAAAATAGCTTAGATATTGCCAGATTTACGAAGATATACTAATATTTCCTATGCATAACTTTGAATCTGAGGACCTGTTTAATTGAATCGATATTGATAATATGATTAGAGTTCAACAGTTAATTTATGATAAATATGAATTATATAATTCAATGAAAAAAGAAAAATTTGATATCCTAGTTAACCTCGTATTACAAGAAAATTTCATTGCTTTTGATCAGAATCTATAAACAGATCAGAGAACTAACTCATGGTGTGTGTGGTCCTGCTAGTAATTCTTTAGCTAACCGGTATTTAAATTTTTTTGAAATTGATCATACTGTTAATGAATCTTACTTGATTTATCTTAATATAGATGATCTAATAGTTTTCAGTAAAAATAGTGAATTCTAACCAAATATTGCATTCTACCCTGACTACCTCAAACTTCCTAAATCTAACTTTAATATGGTTAAATTCTTGTATTTAGACTTACATCCTGTTAACAATAATGTAGTCAGTAACATTTCTGACAAGAGATTCTTTTAAATTCCATGTACTTAAAATTCCAGTATGGACCAGTAAATTTCATTTATCAATTCACAGAAATATAAGTTGAATTTTTTACTTGGAACTTAACTGCTCACAAAATAGATAAATTCAATAATATTAAGAAGTTCGTCTAATGCTGCTTAGATCATGACTACCCTTATTTAACTTCTTAAGAACTTATATTCATCACAAATACATTAATCTTCTTGCTACATCTGATTTCAAAACCACCACACAACAATAGGATCTCAAACTCAGCATGTTAGTGGTCTTGCTGTGAAGATAATATTA
>BMAV01008309.1:67501-107073 GCA_019973955.1 Trichonephila inaurata madagascariensis
TCTCTAACGATCAGAAGGATTAATGGACCAGCGTTATAGAAAGCAGATGGCCATGACCGCGGAATCGGACATTTTATCTCGTTTCGACATTTAACGGTTTTCGTATTTATTATGCACAAAATAACGATTTCGAATTATCTGTTATATACATTTGCAGCAAAACGCTGAAAAAGAATATGTTATTCAACTTTTGTTTCGTTTGTGATATAAATATATATAGCTGACCTTCTGTATTTGATATCTTTTACTTAGTAATCGTTATTCTTGATATGTTCAATGATAATTTGTCTTCAGTCTTCTCTAACGATTTATTTAGAGGATAATTTTACATATGACATCATAAATTATTTATTTAATCAACATTACCGATTGATGGGGAAAAAAGTCACCAAGTTACTATAAATGAAACTGTTATAGATTTATATAGATATAAGAAGTATTTCAAAAGAGCAATCTACCAAAATTCAAAAGAATACTTAAGCTTAAAGTATGCTATATTTCTTTCATGTTTTTCTAAAGGTTTTTTTTTTCTTTCTTTTTTTGTCATTAGGATTATATTAATCATTTAAGTATCTCAGAGAAATTTTAACAGTTCACATAAAATTTCTGAATAGATTCACTTAGTGTTTTAATATATTGTTTTATTTTTTTCTCTCTTTGTTGAATACGTTAGGTCGACTTCACTTAATGTTCAGAAATAAGATCAGGACTTAACAAATGTTTTCTGATAAAAAAACTATTCCAATTTTTCTTTGTGTTATAGTGAACAATACATTTTATCATACTTCTTATTGTTAATTGAATTAATCCATTTTTCTTGTATAAAGTGCATTCCGTGTGTTATCTTCTGTGCTGTAACAGTAAATAGACCTTACATGTTCTACGTTCTAGGAGAAAAAATGCATATTTATATGCAATATTCTATGAACCACTAATTCATTACTTATAACAAAATTTAAACATTTTCTGGCTGAAAATGTATTCCAAGTTAGGATTGTCTCTTAGAAATTGGACTAAGACAGTTTTAAAGGTTGAGAAGTATATAAATTAAAATTAGGTATCATGTTTAAAGATATATTTTTAAAAGAATCGTATTATTTATACCTCTAAAAATTTTATGAAATTCATATTAATACCACTCGCATAAACTATATATATATTACTTTTGGAAGGAAAAAATGGTTTTCTAAAATCATTATTGAATGGCACATGTTGCTATAATTACTCAGAAACATACTACAATGAGGTTTATAACTTAAAGCGTCGGACTTTTAATTTACCTTGACAACATTTATCAACATGTCACAAAACGCCATTGCACATTTTAAAAGCTTTGCAAGTATTGAATGTAATTTTATTTTCTCACAATGTAGCATGTAAATGATTAACAAAGAAAGTTTTTACGTTAAGCATAATAATAAATTAACATAGAACAAAAAGTCGGGTGCAATTTTCTTAATATTAATGACAAAGAACTATCAAAAATCTGGTTTTAATTGCTATGAATAATGTATGGAAAGTATTGTTTGTTTGTTTGTTAAAATGTGCGATTTCCTTCTTTTTACATTACGTGAGATTTAAAATTTTGTAAAAAATGTACTTTGTGAAGAGTAGACAATGATACTACAATTGATTGATTGTTCTGTCGAATTAACAACTATTATCGATGATTATCATAATTTTTTAATCAAATACAAGGATGATACAGGAGTTAACACCTCACCGACTGACTAAACGTTTTTCAGCCATGTCACAAGACAAGTTTACTATGTAGTCAGAAATGGAACCTACAACTAAATTGAAACTATGCAAACAACAAACTCACAACCATGAATATTCGTTTATTCCGATAGCCAATTAATTCGTAAGCATACAAAATATCGTATTAAATTAATTTTAGCGTATTTTTGTAATTCGGCAGTCAAAATGCTTGCTTAATTCCTTTGATAAAAAGAAAACACAAGTAAGAGAAAAAAGAAGGAAACACAATTTTCTTTTTCCTTTTGTGTAATAAATTACACAATTATCAGTAAAAATTATAATAATTTTAATTATGTAATGTTTTTAGGAACAAAAAATTATCAAAAAAACAACAAATATATATATTTTTAAAGTATACACTTATATTAAATTTGGGGTGCAATGTAATTAAACTGAATAATTTAACAACAAAATTATTTAGAGATGATTATAAATATTCATTTATTTTAAACATGCTACAATTTTTTTAATATATGAATATTCATGGAAATATATATATATATATATATATATATATAATCATTATAATGTTATATATAATATATATATTAATATGTATAATTATAATATATATAATCATTTAAATGTAAACATGTAGAATAAACATCCAAATGAATGAATATAAATTTGTTATGAATATAAATATGTATGAAATGTTGAGAGTTTTTTCATATAAAAATTATTTATACCATAAGCATGAAAAATAACAATCTAATTAAGTTACCGTGGAATGTTTTCTGCTATTAATTCTTGGTAGTATTTGATATATATATCTTTTGAAATGTTAAGCATTCATATGTTATTATACCTAAGAAGAGCAAAACATATATTTTACTCTTTCTTGCAACTCTAACAGAGGAAATTAGTTATCTAATGAAATCCAGTTGAGCCTCTCTATGTAACGAACCTCTATTTTGTGAATTTTTATATATAGCGAACTTTTTCCTGGAATCTTCAACATTTCACGATTTTCTTCGTAAAATGACCTCTCTATAGCGAAGTGCATTTTCTATACAACGAACTTTTTTTTGTGATTCAATTTTTTTTCTCCCTTTTTTAAAGTATTTCTGAAGAAATTTCTAGTTATTCTCTCTTTAAAACATTTTATGGTGATCATAAATCTTGAATTCGCCGTGAGCAATAGAGTTTTGGACGTTTCATCCAAGAAATACAACCTTTAACCCCCATCGCTCAGTTAACTAGAAACAACTTCAATGTCCTCTTTCACCCTCAGTAGAGTTATCCCGTTCTGGTAAGCTAGTTCTAGTAAGTTCTTTATGTTGAAAATATATGGAATTCTTCAACGTCCTTTTTTCTTGTTTTCCTTGCAGTTTTTCTTTCTTTCTTTTTTGATTGTTAAGATATATAAAATAATCACATATTAATTTAAAAAGGTGTGAATAATTACTTTTTGAAGTTATACTTCTTTTGGGGCGTTAGAGAAATAGGATGAGGGTAAATGCTTTCAATGCGCTCGCACCTCGTCACGGATGTGACGCAAAACCGTCACGGATGCGAAAATCCTTTGTCTAGAAATATACAGAACGGGACAAATCATTCCTGTCTTCGAAATTCTCAGAAAAATATTCCTCTTCACTTCCCTGAAAAAGGAGACACTCGGGTTTGAACCGGAGACCTCTCGATCTGCCGCAGAATGCTCTACCACTGAGCTATACACCCGCGTCACAGCGAACCTTTGCTTTGCTTTCCGTAGGAACCTATACGAAAATGATTTGTCTAGAAATATGCAGAACGGGACAGATCATTCCCGCTTTCGACCCCTCCCCATATTATTGGTCATATTGTTTCATTGCGGGGGTGTTTAAATTTATTTAAATCGGGATTATCTCAGGTTTGGCTGGTCCGATTGACTGAAGGTTAGTATCATTCAACTCTACTCGTGACTGCCTTTCGTCCTTGGCCCAGCTTGCCCTGCTAAAGATTTTTAGAAAGATTTTAATCTTGTTACGCTGAAGAAGTATAACTTCTTACGTGCGTACATAAGTACACACACACTTTTTTTTAATATATAGTGTTTATGAATTTAAACTTGTTTTATGTTGTTTATAAAGTATATTAAAAAATGAACCTCTATACAACGAATTTTCCATATAACAATTTTTTTCCAGGATTTAGCGACTTCGTTATATATAGAGAGAGAGGTCCGACTGTATACAAATAGCTGCTTTGAGATATTTGACCTGGAATCATAAATTTTGGAAGAGTTTGCAAAAAATATAAAAATATTTCATCTCATCCAATTTTTTTAAAACAGTTTGTTTAAGCTATGGCATACATTAGAATTAAAATGTATTATTATATATATATATTTCACTGACTCATATATAAGAAAATAAATCTATTTTTACCATAATCCTACTTTAAACCAATAGAGATATACCCCAACTTTAATCCTACCATCTACCAGATTAGCGGTTACCGGGACGGGGGATGGCTTGAAGATTAGTACCATCGATCCATTTCGTGTATCGATACCATCGATTACGAATTTGTTTCACTTAAGTAGCTTAAAGGGTGGGCACGGGGAGAACAGGAACGCATCGATTAGCTACTAAAGAGGAATCACCTGATGAATATGGATGAAATAGAGATCCTGAGATTTGTTTTAGTGCCTCATTCTGCTCGAGATGCCATCTACTGCACCCCCGGGATTCAAGAGAAGTAGGAACTATAAACGAAAGGAATGATTCAGTATTGAAATAAGGGGAGAAACTTTAAAAGCGGGCATTGTGGGATTTATGAGATGGATCTACATTCAATTCCCATGAGAGCGGAAGATATCTGATACAGAGCACTTTAACAGAACTGGGACTTTTTTTCAGTTTTAATTTCATGCGTTATGCCTGCCTTGGGCAGTCGAAAAATGCACCGTGATTGATTGCACGCATTCGAGCCTAAGGGATTTACGTTAATAGAAGAAAGTGACGTAAAATAGCAGCTGTTTCTAATTTTAGAGATTTTAGAAATAAAATGTGATGTGTGCCAGTAGTGATGTTTACATTTTAGATTTAAAGCATTCGTATGCTTGGTTTTATAGCACAGCGTAGCAAATAAAGTTGTTTGTGAATGTGGATATAGCTTAAGGCGTATATCTTATTTATTTATTTTTTTATTGAATTTACTAAGTTTCTCTTGAAAGTTAACTTTTTAGATCACCTCCTGCAATTCGAAAATTTAGTCTGATAAATAATGCATATGGCTCAGAGATTTTAATAGGCAAAGCACTGTTTGAGGAAATAAAAATAACAGCTCAAGGGGGAGACAAATTGAAACAAAACAAATACATCGAAACTCATTTTCACTTACCTACAATTGCATTTATCTCAATAGATTTAGCAGTTTTTTCCGCTTTGCTTTTGCCTTACTTGGCATTTGTAGTGAATTCTTTTATCTGCAATGGTATTCACCCTCTTGTTTTACTGATACGTGAAAATATAAAATAACGGAACTCCATACCTTTTAATAAATATATTTTCTATTGCTGATTCATCTATTTTCTTTTCTCTTACAAAGTATTACTATATAAATGATTGAAAAAACTAATTTATTAACAAAAATATTATATAATAAACCGAAGAAATAAGGAGTGCAAACATGTTTATATGCTTAAAAATTTTTTTAAAAACACATGAAACTAACTTTCTATCTTATAAAGATTATAAAGCAACCTTTTTATAAAAGTTTAGAAGAAGAATCAAAGCTATTTCTGGATTATAAGTATAAAAATAAAAAGTATCGTTATTAGTATGCAATTATGGAATGGAAATTCTACACGTATCCGGAGTTTCCTATAATAGACAAATTCCTATTTTTGAATACAACAATCAGATATTTTCAATTCTTAAAAACATTTTCATTGAAACAGATTCTTCTTTTCCCAATACATCTAGCTAAGTGAATTATTCAGAATTTTTTTAAAAAAAGGGACTAATATATATATATATATATATATATATATACAGATAAAAAAAGAAATTAAATTTTATCACAAGAATTAATTTGGTATACAGAAATGCTTTTACTCTCAACAAATTAGATAACACTCTCACTTCTGCGCGTAAATTTCCAGGGTAAAATCATGTCATTTACCAACTCATCAAACATTTTTCGAAAAAAACTCAAAAACTCTTTTAAAATTTTACTACAGAATATTCAAATAACACATTTTACTTCATTAGTGGAAATATACACTATCATTGTTTTATAATTTTAAACCCTGTAAACATTCAAAAAACTCCTACCAATTATAGACTGGATGTTTTGACGAGTTGCTAACGCTAAGTCCTTGAGAAGATGGCAAAAGCGAGTTTCATGTTGGTTTTTAAAGAAAATGTTTTTCACCCACATTCAAAGTGACTTGCGATGACACAGGTCTACTGTGGACAATTTAATTGTCTTAAAGACGCATATAAGTTGCGCCTTTGTGTAAAACAAACATTTTGCACATATTTGTTTTCGATGTTGTGCAGAAGCTTATGATCGCAAGCATATAAATAAAGTATTCTGAGAGATATTTAGAATTTTAACTTAAGAGCAACTTGAATTAACAAAACATTTATTCGAAAAATTATTTCACGGGGAGAGTGGGCTCGACCTTTTCTGATGCTTTTATTCAATGAGTGTACCAAGAGAATGTTTTAAAAGTCACATTGTTCGTCTTTAAGAAATAACTTCTGTGTCTCGACATCTGTGAAAGATCCAACTAAAGCATTTCATTTTTTTTCAATATGGATTTTGACTAAAACATTTAAAATTTAGATAATTTCAGGAAATAAAAATGTGCTTACAATTTAAATTACTTTATTTTAAACAAATTTGAAACCATGGTGGTTTAAGTATATCCAAATGGTTCAAGTAAAATGAAAATGAAATTCAAAGAAACAAGATTAAGTTTAGTTAGATCTTTTTCGTAATTGAAATAATCCATTTTTCTGTTTATTATTATTATTATCTGACTACTATCCTATCTAACATCAAAATCAAATTTTATGAAAGAAAAATTTCTGTTTCTAATTTCTTAAAAAAACTAATAATGATAAATATTTAAAAATACTAAAACTAATCTATTAGTGTATTAAAATATTTCTATAAAATACCAAACCTTATTAAATTTGCTTTTATTCTCAATTATTCATAGAAGACCTTTTTACTTTGAAATAATAGAAAAAGTTGTCATTCCAAAAAATTTATGAAAAAGTGTAGCCATTCTAAAGACCTAACTTTTAATATTCAAAATTTCTGAGTTTTGCAATTTATCAGTTTCTTATATATACATATATATATGGCATTTCTTAAATATACTTAAACATTAATTTACAATTATATGGTAAGTGAAATAACACGGTTTTTGCTCCACGATTAATCAAGCAACATTTTCAAAATTTCATAATTAATTGAATTTGATACTTCAAGTTTATGGAGAAAAAATGGGGGGGGGGCGTGATAAATGTGAAGAACACTTTTAATTCCGTAAAGGACTCACTGAAGACTTTTTCCTATCCACTATTTAATCAATACCACTCTTTCCACAGTGCAGATAATTTTTTATCACCCTGACCAAAGGCTTAAAGAGTTTCAGGTGTCAACTTTTCTTTTTTAACTCGGAAACCTAAAACCGTTGTAAAAAAAACCTCTGACCATTAAGCTACTTACTTAATAGAAAAGGTTTCTTTCCTATTTTAACCCTCTGACGGTTGTAGAAATCCCATAGAGGGAAAGATAAGAAACAAATTACCTGTCGATAGAGCTTCAAAATTGAACTTGAAAAGCTTCGGGATTATGACTATATACACAACTTCAACCTCAGATAATAAACCCTGAAAATATATTACATATTATTTAAAAAATAAATTACTTTTGTGTGGATCTGTATATATATAAATATAACGTTCAATATTTTATTGTAATTACTTGCAACTTCAGTAATTAAGTTCAATATTTCGATATAAAAATATTACACAGAAATTACAATTTATAAGATCATATAAAAATTAAAAATAAAATAAGTTAAAAATTTAGAGCAAACATAAATTATTTTTTGGAATACTACTGATTATGATTATTAACGATTAGGATATATATCAAATTTTCTGTATCATTATTACTGTATCTATTAAACAGTTGTTGATATTAAGATATTCGTAATTTCTTATGTTTTTCTCTTTGTTCAAGCAGTGGTATTTTGAGACATGAATAGTAACCATCACGTTCAATAATATATCCATAATTAAATTATAAGAATTCAAATGATCTTACGGGTCTCTTAGAATATATTTCAATTGATTTTTTAACGTCGCATTCTAAAGCAAATCAAAGATTTCTGGCGGTGGACCTCGTAACTTTGAACCTCGATAAAGAACGCATTTTAGCCATTTGAGAAATCAAGCATTTGGAAGCATTTCAGTAAACAAATTATCATGTTCAGATACACGTATTTTGATGTAGAAATCTGAAAAACTAAAATTATGATATAAATTATTAAAGTGCAGTATACGTATCGTTCATTCTTAGAGAATATAGATAAAACCGGCGAAATGTAAATTGTCTGCTCTCCACATTTAGGATATATTTAATTCTTAAGTAGGCAATTTAAGTTTTATTCAAATCTCATAATCTTCTTCAATGCTTTCTACTTCTACTTGAATATTTATTGTTAAATATTAGCAATGTATAAGTGTTACCCAAAAGAAAGTTGAACACATACAACTGCGTCAGAATGAGTGCACGAAAGTAAAGTCATGTCATGTCAATGTGCGGTAGTACAGTTTCTGATTGCAGGAGGTGAGTTTATTGCGGACATCTATGGCGGAACGGTGGAAGTCTATGACCAGCAATGCTAGGGTGAAAGTCTTAGAATAGTTGATGTAAAAGTTTTCTAGAAGGACAGCAAACGATATCAGATGTCCATGACAATATCCTCCCACAAGTTTCCAGTGAAACCAAGGTGGCTTTAAAAAATTCCTTTGGAAAATGTTAGAGCACCCACCGTATAGTCAGGATTTGTCACCCTCTGACTTCTATAGTTTAAAGCTACTTAAAACAGTATTGCGTTTCCATTTGGTCGATGTAGTCAAGGAAGCTGGGCAGGACTTCCTCCAGAATAAACAACATTCTTTCTAGAGTCAAAGCATAGATCTGTTGTTGAAATGACGGGATGTATGTTACAACCCCATAGCGATTTTTTTGCTTATAAAATAATTACGTTTATTGAAATTGTCCACTTTTTATTTGAGCAACCCTTACAAATATTATTTACTTTAATACATATCGAAATACCCCAATTGGGGGAGTGGGTATAATTCCCTCTTAAATTACATTATATCTTAGCAGTTTCACAAATGATTTTATGGAAAATGAATGATTTTAAAATGCAATGCATTTCTTATGCCCATTCTTCTCTATTTATTTGCAAATATTCCTTTGGAAATATTTCAGATTGAATTCTCGCATTATTATCATTTTATTATACATTTATAGATTGGCAACTCAAATGCTTTTTTTTTCTTTGAAAAATCTATTAGTTTTGACAAGAAACAACATTTTTTTTAAACATTAGATCCTTGATATCTGTTTGATTTTCACAAATAAGTTTTCAGAAAATTTTTATTAGTATGTTTGAGAAGAAATATTATATTCTAGACGTTATATCATTAAACTCTAGACTGTTGCAGACAACTTTATTTATTTCGTTCTCAAAAGAGCACTATATTACATTTAACTATATTTTGCTGTTGACTTTGTTATAAAGCAAATTTATTTTATTTACGAGTTCATTTATTTTAAAGCTTTGAGCATATTTAACCTAATTCTATAAGAATGAAATTATTCTTAAAAATATCAAAAATAAAGCCACTTAAAAGAGCGTACAAGAAAAAATGAAATCTAACTTTTCATTTTGTTTTGTCTAATGCATATACATTTCATGTATGCATTTTATTATAATAGTTTAAAGTATAGTCATATTTCGAGTTACAGTCCCTATTAACCACTTTTGCGATGGAACGAATTCTACTTTTTCCCCGATTAATATGAAGACAAAAATAACCTCTATTTAACAAATAATAAGCCCAAATCAACAATTTATTTTTGCAGTGGAATAATTTTTTAATTGTTTGGATAAGAAAATAATTAGATTTTTTTTAAGTGAAATATTACTTTTGCCTGGAAAGAAAAAAAAAATTCTTGTAAGAAGCAGATTTATTCGGGAAAGGATATGCAGCCCATTATTAGACTTTACAGATACAAAATGAGTCTTGAGTGTAGCCTTTCACATGAGTTTTTAATAGGACAAGAAATTCTTTTCTGAAACTGCTATCAAAGCTGTTACATTTTCTAATGTCCTATAATGTTTAGAAACTTAAAAACATACCTCATGCAGCAGAATGTAAGTGACGCAATATTTTCTTTGCTGCATAAAGACGAAAATAACTCTTTCTAGTCAGGAATCAAATAGATTTGCAAATATCTGTTAGTCAGTATTTTAAAATTTATAATTAACTGGCGCGTAATAGTTTGCTAATAGTATTTTCAGCTGCCGAATAAAAAGTATGAAATTTCTAAATATGGATATTGTTTGTGTCGTTTCTTATTACAGAACTTCCAAAAGGTAAGTTCAAAAAACTATTTTTTTTGGACCTCGATATTGCGAATAACCCCAAATGAATGAATAAAGGGCTCGGCTTTAATGAATTCGTTAAATTGGGTTCCAACTGTTGTTTCATTATTTCAAGAAAGAAAAAAAGAATAGATGGTATTCCCTTAAAAGTATCGGAGCATCGAAGGAGAAAATACTACTTATCTGGTACATGTACATTACTTATTTAACTTATCATAAACTTCCAAGTCATGCAATCAACTTTCCTAACTATGAGGGAAAGATAAATTTTATGTATTGATCAAAAAGGTTTCTTTTTTTCGTTCGATTACGATGCCTTTATTTCCTTTAACGAGAACAGGTAATTAGTGCCCTGTATGTTACAACAAGTTTGAATAAATTGCTTGTAATTATTGGAGCAAGGAAAGAAGTTATCTGTATCGATTAACATAATAGCATTAATTATTCATTTCGTGCATCGACTATTTTTGCCTTCAATGAACAAGTCTTGCACTGCATTTGTGATTCCGATATTATTCAATGTATTCCCGACAAAAATATTAAAAATATATATTTCAGCCATGATGATTATAAATATTGATACTGATGATTAAGAAAAGCCATCTGGATATTCTAATTTTTAATATAAATGGCGCACAAAATGTACCTTCGTGTTAAAAGAAGGTTAGATTAATTTAAAAACTTAATTAATGTTCAGAACTATGTACTGATATTTTTAAAAAGATAAAATGAGTTAATAAGCCATTTGCTAAAGAATAGAAGTCAATTTAGTCTCGCACCAGAATTTGCTAACTATAGAAAACTTTTGAATTGTTTTCTTCGATATTTATGAGGTTACATTTTTACAAAGCCTAATTGGGTTGCTTCTTTTATTGAACATTTATTTACTCCCCATTAATATTTCAAAAGGGGAAAAAACTGCTCACGGGGATGGAAATTTTATGCGATAAATCTAATCTATAAATTTATACTTTATTCATTATCTTAAATTAAGAGGTTTAATTGTTGATTATTTGAAGTCAATTATTAAGAAGCTTCGAATAATTAGTTAAGATAATAAAAATACCTTTCTGAGGATTTCAAAGCTCTAAGATATTTGAATATTGTATTTTGTAATGGTATTTTTTGCCGTTAAAAATAATAAGATCTTATTAAATTTTAATTTCTATAATACAATTCCTTAAAAATATCTATTGTATAATTGGAACGGAGGAAAAAAATATACCTTTAGTAAAATAAGAAAACGCTTTATTCATGGAATAATTCTTGAATTTCTTGAAGAATTATTCCAAGAAGAAGAAAAATAAACATAGCACGTTAAAAATGACAGGAATAAACAGAAACTCCGAATTTTAAGATTCTGTAAGTAAGAATAATCCACCTTTTTTCATTTCCTTCAATGGAAGATGCTACCTTTTGTATCTTTGAATTTTGTGTTAATGAGCTTTTGTGTATTGAGTTTTTTTCTTTTTCTTTATTTTAGGTAGAAGCTTCCTGAAAACTTCTTTTTTTCTTTTCCAGTAAAAATTTTACGTTAGAAAATAAAGTTTACCTATATAAGTAATAACAAATATGCATATTTTAGGAATATTTATATTAATAAAGCAAAACAAACAATACTCTACTGATATTAAAAAATGATAATACATTGATTATCTTAAAACTACTTTTATTTAGTGCGTAAACAAGGCTTTTAGAAATCAAACGACTATAGCGTTAACATAAATTTGTAAATTGATTATAATACGCATTCCTTAGGCATCTGAGCATTTGATAGGCAACATGCACAAATTAAAGATGAATACAAGTAGTTCATATGATATTATAGGTACATTCGTTAAATAAAACTACACTAAATCAAATTTTATTAAATTGTTCCAGTTTAAGTAAGTTAACATAAAAATTGTGTTAGAGTAAGAGTTATACTGACGTCACACTATAAAGCTGCATTAAATTCATGCACGTGGTCACGAATGAAATTTTGAACCATGGTCAAGTGACAACAAGAACGACGCCTCAGCAGGCACTTTCCCCTTCTCCTAACATTCACAACATGAACCGGAAGAATTGAAGCCTCAACAGAAGTCACATGAGGCAGCGACACTAGGCTACCTCGGCCTAACATAAAAATAGCACCTTAAATTAATTATATTGTTTTATTTTTATATTGTTAGCTCAAGAATTTAAAAGAAAATAATTTTTATTTTATTATCTCATTTGGAAAAATTAAACTTTTTATTAATTAACGTTATGTTGGAAAGCTTCAACGGGTATTATAACTAAACATTTTTTTTTTCTTTTTATTGTCGAAAAAAGAAAATTTTCTTATACAAATGTGAATTTGAATTTTTTATTGCCATTTTTTAAACTTTTTTTTTTTTTTTTTTTACATTCTAATTATTTTGTATAGAACTTTATTTGTAGTTAGTTGAGTAGACAGTCAAATATTTCCACTTGTGTTTTCTTACGTTCTAAAAAGTAAATATTAAGTTTTCTGTTTGATGAAATGCTAACTAAATGGCACAACATTCACGTTTTGCAATTATCTCGATTTGAAATGACTTTACCACAAGAACAAACGTAAGTTATAGAACAGGTTTTTCGATTTTAAATCCACAAGTCATCTACAGTGAAAATTGGACATCACCACACTGGAGTTTGGAAATGAGAAAAAGTTTCCCTGGCAATGAATGGAAAGAGAAGGACTATTACCATGACCACCTAGAATACTAAACATAACCCTTTTGGACCTTTTCATATAAGGATAGGGAAAAAACATTATTTACCAATCTCCAATTAGTAATACTGATTAATTGTATAGACGAATTACTGCAACCTTTCAGAAAGTTGATCCTCCAAGGCAACATGGTCAAAAATATCGTATAGACTTGACTTCTTGAGCGCAATTACTTCTTCTCCCATTGAAATAGTCCAATAAAGCATTGTAAAAAAAAGACTTTGGTATTTTCTTTATGGAACATAAAAAACCGGAAGTGAATACCTTACTTGTTTATTAGTAATTAATATTTAAACGTGTAGCCCTATTTTTCATACACTTGGTAACAATAAGCAAATTTTATCCACTAATATCAACTTGAAGAAAAAGATATTATAGAGAGTGACAACGACCAGATTGAATTAAGTATGCATTTATTTAGGGGAATTACCTACAAGGGAGGGCTAAAATTTAGTAAAAAGTTATCGGGTGGTTGGATTCCACCTGGCATCTCGTCACTGCGCCTTCGTCCCTCTGTCTCGTCCCGTCTCTGCGTCGTCTCTCTCTCTCTGTCTTCTCCCGCAATCGTCCTATTCGTCTGTCGTCTCTTTATTCTCGAACAGCCTTGTTAGCTAGGTGGCGCTCTCTTGGCCTTACGTCATTAAGGGAATATAGGAAGGATATGATAACGTGCACATCCATTCCTACAATATTAATACCCATATCATAAAAATTCCTGTATCCTCCTGAATATTGTGAATTATATTTCTAAATAAGTTACAACTATCAAAAATCCTATTATCAAACTCAACGAGAAAAGCCAATTTTTTTATCTAAACAAACTATATTACAAGTATCAGTCAATGAGAAAGAAATAAGCTTCAAATTGCAAAAATAAAGTAACTTCTAAAAATTGAGAGAAAATGGAGTGATTCTGTTACATATTTAAATGCAAACTCAATGCATTTCAAATTAAATTTTTCCTCACCTATTATAAAATGAAATACAATGATAACTCTCACACACGACATAACTCCAATTGAACTTATCTCTTCATTAACCTCTGCTACCGGCCGTTCTGAGAAAAAATGTATTTTCAAGAACTAGAAAATTCACTTTATTTTAATTCTTTATTTGTTTCCATAAGCCAACAAATGGAAATAAACATGACCTCACTAAAAGAAATAGAATCAGCAAAACATAATAACATCATATAAATGAAAGATAAAAATATAAGAGAACCTCGCATCACGTTAACTTTGTTCTCGGGATGATTTAGTGGAGTCAAGAAGGAATATATAAAAGTATAATTCGAAAAAGAAATAAAAGAAATATAAAAATATGGTTTATTTCTTTTATTTCTGTGTATCAGCATGTAATATATACGGATATTCTTCCATTTCTGCTTTATGTTCAATGTCATTTTCTATTATTCTAAAGCATTTGTATTTCGTTAATAAATGAAAAATCTATTATAATTTGAAAGTGTGTTAAAATTTGCATTTCATAATACATTAAATATTTGGTAAATTAGTATCTAATAATTTTATTCAAACTGAAACATCTGACAAAGCATAATTAGATTTATATGCCATGAAACAAGAATATGAAAATTAAAGCTATATATTAAAAATATGTCTTAAGAATCCTTTTAAAACGTTTCTCTTTAAAAATTACATTTAATTTCAATTCTCCTTAGTTTTTAAAAACACACATTCTCCACATCTAAAATTTTATTGCAATATCTTCCTTTGAATGTTTGGTTTAACTTTTCATTTGAAAATTCTTTTATTTTCGAAATTTCTCTACAGTTTTATAGAAAGGGCTTATTTTTTGAAATTTACTAACAGCAGTTTTTAGAAATACATTTGTTTTTAATCAAAACTGCAATTTCTCTCCGAAACAGAAACATTTTCTTGTTGCAAGAAAGGGATTTATTATTAAAATTTATAGTATGACAAGATACAGAAGATGTGGAATTTATATTTATTCATTTGTCAGTACAAATACTCTTTATCAATGTATGCAAAACATTGTCTTAAAATGCGATATCTTACCAAATAAAATGTATATTAACATAAAAACCTTATTAAAAATATTTATACTTAATGAACATTTTCCGAGGCTCAGTTAAAATGTATAATTAGAGAATTATGTGGCTAATAATTATTTTATACGCGAAAAAATATAACTTAACTTTACAGGATAAAATTAATGAAGTGGTAAATATTTAGAAGGTCCAAAATCGATGGTAGAAAAGTTTAACTCTAGATGATATTTAGTGAAGTCTTAAAAATAACTAATAAAAAATTTAGTTCTTACCTAGATTATTTCATAAATAACTAAAACTTTCCAATAACCCTTCTTACGAGGGTTTAAATGCTTCGACATATTAATCACAAAAACCAAATGTAAAATATCTAAAAGTATAACACTATCAGTTTATAAATGTTAAAAATTTGTATACAGTATAATATACAAGGTGTAACACACACACACAAAACACGAGACTAAGTGTGTAGATTGAAATAGAGTGGAGAGTGGACAACATACACACAACTGTTTTGGTGATGTTAACCCACACACCTTCTCTATCCATATGGCCAAATTTGACGAAACTGATCACGCTAGTTGTGAGTACTGCATTATTAAATGGATTCTACCGGAGAAAAATATCTAATGTAAAAACCAAACGGCGAATCAACTTCCAGTTTCTTGTGAAACTTAAGAAATCATTCACGGAAACATTTCAAATGCTAACCAAGGCTTATGGAAATAAAACTTTGTTCCGTGCACTTGTGTTTTAATGGCATAAGCGGTTTTCAAGAGGAAGGAACAGTGTGGAAAATGATGAACGTGCTGTGCTCAAAATTCAAGGCAACGGTAATTGTCTTCTTCGACATTTATGAAATTGTAATGTTTGAGTGAAATCCCAGTGTTCACACACACTGTTAATCAGCACTACTACATTGGAGTAATAAAGGACTTCGTGAAAAATTTGGAAAAAAAAATGGCCACAGTTGTGGAGGGATGGAGGGATGTTGCACTAAGACAATGCACCCGCTCACATGGCCCTATCTGTCAAGCAGTTTCTGACCAGCAAAAATATTACTGAGTTAGGGCACTGTCGTTCACCTGCTTAGAGACAATCCGTTTTACCTCAGATGAACATATTCTGGTAAAAGTGAAGAATCTCCTGAAGGGCCTTCCAAAGATTTCGTTCAAGAACGGTTACCAGCAATGGCAACACCGAATGCAGAAGTTTATGAATGCTGAAGGGAACTACTTTGAAGATGTGTGATAATGTCACGGAGAACTGATTCAGTAAGTACAATGGTTTATTGGACTAGTCTCGGTATTTTAGTGTCACACCTCGTATAAGACATTTTTAAACAACTATAATTCTCAAGATCTTTTGAGCCTGTGACAGTGTATTTCATCAATTGGTATGAAACGCAATTTGTATTCCTATTGAAAGGGAGGAAGTTCAATTGAATTTAGTTGTACCATTTTCATTAAATAAAGGGGTAAAGAAGATGCTTCTCAATACTATTAGTCCTGCTTTCTCACAAAGTAATAAAATATACATATTGCAATATAAAACTAAGTAATGAGTTAACATCATTTTTCTATTTCTTTAATATTTATTCTCTAAATACTTTATGACAATTCAAATAATCCATTAAGCAAATAATGCAAGAAAAAATAAATGAAATAAACAAAGCCTAAAATGAAAATGAGAAATCTCCTTTTGGTAAATTTAATTTTGTAATAAACTACTTGCAAGTAGTAAAAACACATCAAGTAAAACAAGTAATAGATATAATATGACTTTTAAAACAGGTTTTATGCTAATGCTAAACCAAAACTTTTTGTTTTAAAGTTTTTTTAATTCAATATATTTTACTAGGTAAAATTTCTAAGTTACTTAACAAACATGACAGACTAAATTCTTTAACTTAATGTACATTCAATCTTCAAAGCAAGAAAAAAGAGTTGTCCCATTCCAAACAGTTCAGAAACAGAGCATAGCATTTTTCTATTATTCAAGCTCATGAAATTTTGAAACAAGTAACAATCGTATCAAAATTACTGTTTTTAAATTTCCAAAATCTTTTTTTTACTAAGATGTTTCGACTCTATTTATGTCAGATTTATTTTTATTTTGCTATTTTAAGATTTCTGAATTTTTTTCCAATTAAATAATACAAAAATTTATTGGAATATATCTCTTAATTTGTTCATCTTTCAACTTTATATATTTTTTCCATTTTTATTAATCAATCTTGAACTTTTGAAAATCATTTAAGATTTTTTTGATATTTTTAAGCTTTTTTCAAATGCATACGCGCGATTTACATTACATTCCCCCCTTTTTATCTTATTTTCACACTTCATTATTTATTTGAGCTACCAATCAATTATATAATTCAGTCAAGCATTTGCAAAAAATATAACATGTTACTTTTTTAATATGTTTCTAACAAAGATGCTTTCGTAAGAAAAACGTAAGCTGTACGTTAAATTTAATTCTCAAGATAATTTTTTTTAAGAAAAATACTTTGCTTCTTTCAACATCGTGTATTATTTCAATAAGGCTAATCAGCTACTCCGAACATCTTATATTTGGCCGATATGAGTCTGTTACATTTCATAAATTATCTAAGACATTTTCTGACAGAATATTATATATATATACAAATTAGATTTTCTGTGAGTCCTATTTATGTGCGTTGCAATTGTAAACATATTTCGTGTTTCATATTCAAGTATACATAGTTCTGTATTGTACTTAAACAAGATATTATGAAAAAAAATATAAAACTGCGTGATTTATTTAATGTGAATGACATTTCTAAATCTCTTACGAATTTTGAATAAGTATAAAATTCTCAATATTTAAAAGATCATTGAATAGAGCAATAGGACAAGAATATAAGCAAGAAAGTTTACTAAATTTTTATTTCTCTTAACAAAATCAGAGAAAAAATCCACAGTCTAACTACTTTTAGAAACTAAAACAAAAAAGGAGTACTTTAACGAAAATCGATGCTTTCAAGGTGTCTGGATTAAAATAGATTACTCAGAACGATTAATTTCAATGTGTTTCTGGAACATTTAACTTAGTCTTTATGTCTTTCCAATCTTATTTTTATTTTATTCTGCAGTTTCTGCAATGACGCGGTATTGACTTTAGACCATATAAGTAAACTACCAAGATGTTGTGTAGTGACGCTGTGTATGAATACCATAATGCCAGTTATCACAGTAAAACTTACGATATATATACTCTAAGTATCTGAAATTCATCGTTAAACACTGATTGAAAAATCATTATGATATTCTTGAAATAGTTGAAGGAAATAAAACCTTCTTAAAACTATTTGCTGCATTATGTATGAAAAGACAAATGAAATTTTCGAGAAAAAAATACCAAGATAATGGAAATTTGCCCCTTTAGAAAATTAGTTTTGCTCAACAGTGCTTCATATTTGTTAAATCTTAAACGTAATATATTTAGGTTTATGCATTACTTGCAATGTATTTTCATATGTTACGAACAGGATTTAAGATCATAAGTACAGAAATCATAAGTATACTTCTTAACGACCACTTAGATCGTTAAGAAGCAAGTTACATTGGTCCAATAAAAGATGGCAACACTTAGCAACAAAACTTGCCTCTTGTTCATAAAACTACAGAACTTAATGACCCCTTACACTGGCATTTTCGTTTGAGTAGCGACAATTACTGCTGCGTAAGTACGTGAACAAAATAGTGCATCAGCTGTTAGTTTACTCTAACGGTGAATCATGTGGAACAGTATGATTTTTGAGAGTAAAAAAGCACACTGGTACAGAAATTAATCATATGATACCGATGGGGTATGGCTCAGGCTCAACTATTGTTTATGTCCCACACAATAGTTACAATAAAACTTACAATGACAACTCCAACAGAGGGCCGCGGTAGCCGAGTGGTATAGGTATCGGATCGTGGCTTGCCTTGTCACGAGTTCGATTCCAGTACCACTAAAGACTCGCCGTGTAGGGCAGCGATGCACGTTAAATCTGTCGAGAGCTGAAATGTCCTCCCGTTGGTGTGGTGTGGTAGTTAGGAGAGGGGGAGCCAGCTTAGGTGTCGTCCACGTCACTTGACCATGGTACAAAATTACGTGGTCCGTCGCCAAAAGCCCTCGTGTAGCTGAACAGTGCGACGTTAATATTCAAACAATCAATCAAGACAACTCCAACAAACCTCGTTTAATCTCTATCTTATATTTACATATGTTTTCTTAAGCTGGAATGATATCTAAGAGGACAGAGACACCATTTCATGAATGAAGACAGCTGTTATATACTGTTCAATGACCTAGGAGTGGGTTTCTGTTTTGTTAGGTCATAAATTTTAGTGCTGAGTTCTGCTGGAAAATTTAGATCGATCAGAGTTGATTAGGTGGAGAAACAACTTTGTGTAAGTTATTTGTATTGTATTGTATGCCTTAATTGCTGCCCATCCGATATAGTGGTTAGTGACGCTGACTGTGGTGGCGTAGGGTCTAGGCTCGAATCCCGGGTAAGGCTCGGATGTTTGTGTTGTAATCCTTCTCTTCTTTGTGATTTGTGCTTCACGCTTACTTCTATGTAAATCCCTGTGTGTGATACTTTGTGGTGCAAGGGGGTTGTATAAATGTTCTCAATAACAAAAAACTCAATAAAGTATTGTTAATCTCAATTTTCTAGAGTAATCTACTTTCTAGTCCAAATCTCTTCATAAAATTTAAATCTAATGTGTGGAATATAATATTGTTATGCTGAATATAACAAAACAACTTATGTTCTGAAACTTAAGTGTAATGTACCAGCATGGGCAGTACATTTATCAGCATAAAAAAAAGATTTATTTAAAACATTTAAAAAAAATTACGTTATCGATTTTTAAATTTAAAATTATTTTTTTTATTCTTTATGTAAATACATTAAAAAAGTAATTAAATTAGAGTACAAATTTTCAGAAATAAAAATCAAATGTGTATTAAACCGTAATTAAAGCTTCTTCTAAATTTTTAAAAAATTCCCGCGATAATTCCTTTTATATTAATATTATGTCATATATTATTTTGTCAATAAATGAAGGCTACATAAGCTCTTTTTATCAATGAATGAAAAATTGCATCCTTCATACGAAACCATCAAGAGTATAACTGCATTTAGGAAAACTCCTTTGAAAGTTGTTCATAGCAAAGAGACGATTACAAATTTTTTCATTGAGAAATATGTGTAGTTAAAACTTATTAAGGTTTTAAAACTGACTATTATCTAATAAATTTCCGCATGCATTCTATAAATAATAAATCTAGCAATTGTTATGTGAAATGTAAGAAATACGTGAATAAAATGTGTAATTCTCATATATGCAAACTTTTATGTGCAAACACTATTAATTTTTGTATCTGAAATTAAAAAACAAAAATTGTATGTACTAAATTTTTGGAATTTTATTTAACTTCATTAATTCTTTTTTTTAAAAAAAAACATAAATAAATTTAAAAATTTGAATTAAAAACTATACAAAATTGAAACTTAACAAAGGCATTTAAAAACTATTAGATTTTTATTACATTACTTGACCTAGCTTTTGTGTGATGGTAATTTAAAATTTTAAAAATACATGAATAATTAAACTGCTTGTTTCAAAAACAGAAAATGGTTGGAGAGAAATATCAATATAGATAACAGATAAAGAAATAGCTTACTTCAAAGTATTAGCAATTACTTGACGTTATAAATGATTGGATTATTTAATATATGAGACAATAGTTGAGATCTCACAACATATAAAAATACAATTTTAAACTTACATACATTTCAGTATCACTCATTGCAATCAATCTATTCAAGACATTCTCTCAAAATAATAGAATTAGAATGCGAACATTACTTAGTATTAATTGAAACTAGTTATGAAAAAAAATATCTTATAAATAGTCGACACGATGTTTAGACAGTGACATTCTTTCGAATTTCTTTAGAACATAAATTTTAGTTTCTGTCTTAGAAGTACAGTTCAATATTATGTAACAAAATCTTAAGATTATGCCAACAGATTTCAATGATAACTTAGAAAATTTCTATAGAATACTCTAAATTATTTATATAAACTTCTCAGTACATAATGCCTTAAAAATTTTTAGAAGAGTTGAAGTCGAGACTAAATATATGTGTCCAATCAGGAACATATATTTTACTCTTTATTTATCTTTTGTACATCTTACATATATATGGTTCATTTTTGTCATTTTTTGCGAAAATTGTGAGTCTCTAAAAGCGAAGAATTTTTCTCCAGCATTTGTACGTAATTTCTAAGTATTAAAAGCGTTTTCTTTTTTTTTTAAGTAGTACATTGGGTTTTCGAGGAGCATCACTTGCTTTATTGTATTTTAATTATTTTGTATTAATCTTGCTTGTGTGACTGGTTATATTTTTTTTGTACATAATAAAGTTTTAATCCTTAAATATGTTAGTACTCACGTATTTCTCATAATTTAATGACACTTGCAGTACAATTTGTAGAAATTTAAGTTCTTGCGAAATCACTAAATTTATATAATTCGCTTTATTTTATCCTATCTTATATGATGATATACCTAGCATATTTTCTCTAAAAGAGAAAGAGAGATTATCTCATTCATGAAGGTTCCCGGATAACATGTTAAATAGAACTGAATCGGAAAATGATATTTCTTGATGATTACATAAAAACCAAATGTTTCTTGGAAACTTTGTTTAATCCAGTCTGTTAGCAACGTTAAATAAGAACAATATTTACATGGATTAAACATATACAATAAATACGAAATACATTATATATGTCTAATAAATATATGAATTCAATTTGTATAATATTAAGGACATCTCTCAGTTTAATTTCAACTAGTTCGTTAGACATATATTTGTATAATGAAGTGAAGTTATGTACAGAATACTCTCTCATTATTATGAGAACTTGTTATAAGTACAGTTAGCCAAAACTAGTATAAAACGGAACATTTCCCTTGTTTTAAATGATGAATGGATAGGGACTGAACTTAAGATGCACAAAGGAGAAGTTTGAGTAACTCTATCATCGATAAAATTTTCAACTTGTTTTTTGAAACAATACTTTGCCTAATTAATTGAGTCAATCAACCCCTTCAAAAAAGCTCTGTTACAAACTATATGGCGTAAAAATATATATTTAGAACAAAAGGAGATTCTCTAAACAATGGCCAGTAAATAAAATATATAGAACCATAAAAAGACAGTTAATTTGTCCCTAATATATGACTTTACTGATGCTGCCTATCAAAGAGTTGTAGTTATTATCAAGGAAAAAAAGGGGGGGGGGAAATAAATGGTTATGTATAAATAGATACATTTATTATTCTTACATAACCATTGATTTTTCCTTTTTTTAGAACACCTTAAATATTGGGAAAAATTAACCACGTATCAATTCAATTTCTTTTCTCTACGGTTCTTCTGACGAATCGCCCCAGCCTACTAAAAGCTCATCTACATTAATAAATGGAAATGTTTGTGTTTTCGTATATCTGCGATGTTGCACAAACACAAAAGGACATAGTTCGGTGTAATTTGTCAAGTTAAAACTAAATGTAACCAAGCTTGCTTGAAGAAGAGAGGGAGGTGCCAGCTAGGTGTCGTCCTCGTCACTTAACAATGGTTCAAAATTACGAGTTTGGTCACCAAAAGCCCTCTTGCAGCTGAACAGTTCGACGTTAATATTCACTCGATTGACAATTTTATGATGTAATTTCTTTCCTGCTTAAAAGATTGTTTTAAATTTACTGGTTAATGATGATTATTTTATGAAGTGTAAAATGCTACATGTCGTTGTGCTTTGCAGTAGCACATGCTGATTACTTAGTTGACCGTATGATTTTTTGACATGTAAGAGGAAGATTTTGTCTGGCATCATAGTGAAAAGTTGGGAAGGCCAGATGTAAAAAAAATGGTACACCAACATATGTGGATGATGGTGGTGTATATCTCGAAGCGAGTTTTTTCTAAACTTTCTTTTGATTTTCACTAAATAAAACTAACGTGAATTATTTACTCAATTTTTTGGCAAAATCATAAATATAAAAAAAGAGTCAATTTTTGATTTTTTAAGAAAAATTTTAAATTGATCCATCTAGCAAATCATCAATCCGTATGACATGGAATTTATACAATATACCCTAAGTATAGTTTATTATTATTATTATTTTTGAAAAAGAACACGGAAATACCATTTTTTGTAATTTTCTATACAATAACAGCAATCAATGAATATATATATATATATATTAAATATTAGTTTTATGACCCCCAGTGTAGCCATCTGATATTATGTAAGAGAAGTTTTATAGATTAGAGTGAATTTTTCAGATAGATTTGAATAAATATATTGCCTTTACATATGATTAAAGAAATAGGATTATTTAGAAAGTATAAGTTAATAAGTACAATTTAGGAACTTTGCATCAGTAATTTTTAATAAAACTTATTGTGATTTCAAACATGATTTAATGAGATTATTGTAAGTTTTTAAATTCTCTTTTTAATAGTTCTATTTAAGTCGCACTATACAAAGCTGCACGAGGGCTATTAGTGATGGACCTCGTATTTTTGAACCATGGTCCAGCGACGAGGACGACACCTGAGCTGGCAACCCTTTGTATTAATTTCCACACCACACCAAAGGGAGCACGTTTGAGTCTCGACATGTTGGCCCCTTCTGCATGACGGGTCTTCAGCGGAACTAGACTCGAACTCATGATATGCCTGCCACGAGTCTGTTACCTTTACCACTAGCTACCGCAATCATCACTCTAGATCAGTGATCCGCTAACCCCGGTACGCGGATCAAATAGTGCCGGGCCACCTAAAGAACATTAAACTATTGCCATTTTATTTAAAGTAGTGCAACTTTCCACAAAAATTACTTTATATTCCACGTTAAATCATTTTTATTCATTTCTGGTGTAACTAAATTAAAATTGTTAAATCAAAACAATCTAAAATGTAAACAATCAATGTGTCCCACCCTCAGTGGGCAGCGGTAAAATTATCAAACGTTGACCGGGTCCGCAGCGATAAAAAGGTTGTGGATTACTGCTCTAGGTGAAATAAACGTAGGGTCAAAGAGAATTGTATGAGCTCTAGAGTGCTTTGTTTTCTCAGCCAAGAACATTATTTTGAAGATATTTGTATGTTGGTATTTTAAATTTTCAAAATTTTGGTTTGGCTTTTCCTACTTTTGGTTATTTACAGTAAATTTAAAAGGTTTTTCCTGCTATTTTTATAATGCTGGTTCATTTCCCATTTTCATGGAATACTTCACAACAATGTTTCACAAGCTTTCAATATTCGAGGTCCAATTTTCAAATAATTCTCATCGCCCTCTCATACAACAACAATGTATTGAATGCAATAAAAATTGACGCTAAAACTGCAATGCAATTTTAATTATAAACGGTACAAATTATCAAGATATGTATGAAATTTTGTATAAGACAAGTCCAAGGGAGGCATCTAGAATTATGAAACTATTTTAAATTTAGTATTGATTAATTAATTATGAAAATATTTTTGCATTACTAATACATTTATAAGTATATTATATGAGTGTAAATGTATATTTAATTTGTATTATCTCAGAATGTATTTTGTTTAGCTTCCTTCTAGTAAATTAATACTTATCATCAATATTTTTTTTCAAATTTTCAATATACTCGTGTACCCCACATAGGGATATCACGCCACCTTAGAGGGGGCAAGGACCATAGTTTCTGGAACGCTTCTCTACAGAGAAAGAAAAAAAATCCTTTAAATGTTAAAACTTTATAATTAAAAAAAAATACTTTTAATTTTTCCAAACTATTTGTTTTAAAAAAATATTATTATTTTAAGGGGAGTGTTGAAAGCCTCACTCTCTCTATATACTGACAATGCTAAACTGGCTGTTTTCGATGTACCTTTTCTCAAAATCTGTTATACGAAATTTTTCATACATTTAAATTGCACCTTTCTCATTATACTGAAAAGAGCTTTTAGCTAGTTTTGAATTTTTTAATAAATTATGAAGTATTTTATCAAACATTGCGAAATTTGACCCATTTTTCACATAAGAAAATTTGTAAAAAATAATTTTTTTGAGTTTTTTACGAAAAGCTTCTCTTAGTATATATTAGACATCGTTATAAATATTTCATAAAAAATTTACATACCTGTGAACAGCAGTTTCTCAGAAAAGGTACATCGAACATTAAAATTTAAATTTTGAGATAAATTGATTTTAATGTATACAGTGAGATTTTTAATCAGGTAGGAAATAAAAAGAAATAAAAGACTCAATTTAAAATAAAAGATACATGTTTTGGTTTATATCAGACGTTACACTTTTAACCCAAAACCAAGCCCTTTGTTTACATTTTTGGCCATTAAAATGGTCATGGTCCAGATCAACAATTATTTACAAATAGGTTTTAAGTGCTTCTAAATACTTTTTAGAAAGGTTAAAATCTATGCAATTTGAAAATGTACAAATCTCAAATTGTCAAAAAAGTAAGATTTCAGCTTTCCAACACCCCTTAAAATGCAAGCAAATTGAAGCATTTCCCAGAATTTAAATCTTTTGATGCGAGTTACACCAAATATTATTTTTTCGGGGTTTTTTTTTCAAAAAAAAAAAAAAAAAAGAGAGAGAGAGAGATTCATTTAGCAATGTTTTAACTAGATTTTTATTAATATATTATGATCTGATTTAAATTTCTTTGGTTCACCAAAATTTAAAAACATTACATTTCTTTAAATTAAATGAAAGGTATTAAGATTGTTTTTTAAGAGGAAAAAATAAAATCATCATACGTATTGTTCACGAATATATAAAATTAACTTTCCTACCTCTTTCATATTTTATTTGACTGGTAATATTATAGAGTACTGTACACTTTTCCTCAATAAATGTATTGAACAGATATTTTAAATGTGAATGAGATTAGAATAACTTTAAAAACTTCTAAATTTAAGATTATATAATTGTGTAATCTGCGAAAAAGAGTGTATTCTATATAGAAAACACAGGTTGTAAAAAAAAGAGGAATTGAATGTTTTCCTTTATTCTAGTCATGACTTCTTTCAGTGAAATTAGAAATTCAATTCTTAAAATATTCGATATCTAGACAGATTTCAGTTTATCTGTAATATGCATATACTTTTACATGAATCAATATAAGCAGTATAACATTCAGCAACTATCGTGGCTATAAAAGAGGAACAAGTAAATTATCCAATAAAACTTATAAAAATGGAAACGTGACAAAAAAAGTAAGTAAATATATTTTACAAAATAAATTTCCTTAAAGGGCAAAAGGGACGTAGTGTTAGAAAAAATTTCTAGTAAATAAAAAGAAAGAAATGAAACGAGTAGGTGTGCAAATATCGGGCAAGAAATCAATAATGTGTGCTGAACGTACACATACAGTACTAGTATCATTAAATTAGACTGATATAGAATGAAGCGTTTCCCAAGAGAACTACTTCAAACATCTAATCTGGTTTCTAGAATTTATTGCTACATCTAAAATATGAACCATGTACATATTTTTTAAAATAAAGGTATAAGTCTTAGTTATATACTTAAACATGTAATAAGCAATTTTGTATAAAAAAAATAGATGATAATAATTTTAAATAGTCTGAAACCTATCTTTTGAACTAAAAAACATTTAATGAAAAAAAAAAAAAAAAAACATGTTATTCACCGAATTGTAATTTTAGCATTATATGAACACAGAAAAAATATATAAGTAAATAAACCTGCTTTACCAAAATAAAGACATAAAAGCCTATATCTGTTATAAAATATTTCAAGAGAATCTAAGACTCATTTCTAATTGTTTAAGGAATAGAAAAATAACCCGTACCGAGATATTTCCAGAAAGAATTCATTTCAGAATATTTCCTTTATTATGGATTATATACAATATTTTAAAGCACTTAGTTTGTTAAGGGAAACTATTCAACTATTTGTGACTATACTATATATCGCTTTGAAATGGGTTTTCAAACTATTTTTGCCATATATTTGTCGTATTATTGAATATTTTGAAAATATTATAACTATTTTGAAAAGCATATGTCTCCGAAAGGGTTCAATTTCGTAACAGTTGTCAGAATAAATTCTATGTAATTCAATTCTATTAACATGTTTTTTTCTTGTTTACGTTACAGACAATTCAAACTGTTATCACAATATAACATGAAATTCAAAAATAAAGAAATCGAACTAAAAAAGAAACAGGATTTATAAAATTCTTATTTTTATAACAAAAAGTCATCATTATATGTTTTTAGGGGAACCACTATCAATTGCTTAGTTCATTATTTATTTAACCCTTATAAAATATTAAGAAAAACATCAAATCATTATGAAATGATTAGTTAATTACCTTACATGGAAACTAAATTTAAAATGTTAAATATTTTTAGCTAAATAAACTCCTAAAAATTTAGTTTAAATACGATTCGCAAAAGAAATGCGAATATTGGTTTAAAACATTAAATATTAGGAAAGCAATACAAGGATTAATTCGTTTGCATAATAAAAGTAAGACCGAGACAAAAAATACACACATTTATCTCTTATGTATAATACATTTACATATGAAATACTTTAACTCTGTTTAGTGGGTACCTATGAAATACTAAGTGATTGACTATTTAGCTTATAAAAATATGTAGCTTGTTTTTCAGATATAGATTTTAATAAGATTCAGACCTTTTATAAAAAAAAGGTGGTTAATTAAATAATTTTACTAAAGAGCAAAAACATATAGAAAGTAGATTTAACAAACACCCAACAGATAACAACCAGCTCTAAATAGCAAATGATCACACTACAATTCCTTCGTGTGACAATTCCTTTCCTTTAGTTCTGCAAGCCTTATATCAAAAAAAGACTTCTGTTACCATGTTAAAGACCTTAACCTCTCTTTCAAAACTCTATTCAACATTTTTTTTTCAAAAAAATTATAAAATTCTTCAATATAAGTATACGCCTATTTATGAATTCGCGTAAAATTTAGTATAAAGCAAGAGTTATATGAATTTATATAGCTTACGTATTGAAGAACAATTTTAAACAAAAAATTAATGATTTAAATGAATTAAATAGTACAGTAAACTGATTAATAAATTTTATTCCTTGAGTATTATTATATTGTACTGAAAATTTGTATAGCTTACGAACTGTTTCAAATGCATATTACATAGTTTTGATCGTAACATGACTGCTTCTGAATATGCTTAATAATAGACACTTATTGCTTTTTAAATTCATTTATACACATCATCTATTTATTGACAGTTCCAAATAAAAGAAAAGTACAATTTGAACATAAATTTTCTATTATGTGTTGATCATCTTATTAAGGACATTCGATAATATTTTTTTTATTTATTCACAGGTTTTCTGGAAAGTATGAATCCATAAATTTGTGATTCCACTGAGAATTCACCACTAAATATCAAGATGGCACTTTATCTCGTCTAGAGCAGCTGTCACAGCTATTCTGCATTATTTGCGTGAAATTAAAGCCCCTAATAAGTGGGTATTAGCATAGATAATTAGACCTTTAACGTGTAATTAAGTAAGAAAAAATATTTTTAACTAATTGATATTCTATGAGGATCAAGACTTCGTTAGTTACTTGTCAGGTGTGATTATGTGCCGAAAGGAATTAGGAAGCCCGTATACTCGTTTGTTTAAATTAGTAGAAGGAGTTACCGAGAAAGCCAAATTTCCACTCAAATTAATAAAAAGACAGCGACAGCTTGTTCGTCCGATATCCTTGCTATAGGTTTCTTCTCTTCAATTTGCATATAATTGGAATGGAATGGTTAGAGAAATTTTTGGACACATAAAATTCAATTGAGGAAAAATCAAGAAAACAGTGGCTTATTTT
Organism: Trichonephila inaurata madagascariensis; assembly: GCA_019973955.1. Taxonomy (NCBI): domain Eukaryota; kingdom Metazoa; phylum Arthropoda; class Arachnida; order Araneae; family Nephilidae; genus Trichonephila; species Trichonephila inaurata. The sequence continues at coordinate 96,623 of BMAV01008309.1, forward strand.
GTGACACTTCGTTACACCTCCTTTGTAACAATAGAAAATCAGGAACTTTCGCATGTATTTTACTAATATGTTTGACAGTTGCGTTAACGTTTACAGAAAAGAGAAACTGTCCATCACAATTCCATTTCAAGAGCTTTGTGTTGTACTATATTATTGCCCTTTTTAAACTGTTTGTTACAAATGAATAACAAATAAGAGATTGTATCAAATCTATCAATTTATTTACCATGTTTTCTTCTTGTACAATAGGTAAGATTTCTTTTACACATGTAAAAAGAACATGAAATGCAGTGAAAATGAGGAGAAATAAATAATTAAATTTAAAATTCAACAAATCCTGAATTAAGTATGTAAAAGGAGCTAGAAAGGATATTGAAAAAAAGTTAAAATGGAGAAAAGTAAACACACACACACACAATGTCAGTTTTTAAATCGAATAAATAGTGTTAAAATACTTTCATAGTACTAGCTATGAAAATAAAAAATGCTATAAGGAAAAGTTAATCAATTTAAGGCTTACAGAAATTCATCTATTGTTAAAAAACAGTAATTTAAAAAAAGACTACCGCAGTAAGACCGTTGTTACCTAAATATAGATCCTGAATACGTAAAAACACGTCCCTTTTACTAGCACGTCAGAAAAGATTCAGATTCAGGCTTTTGGTTGATTATTAATTATCTCGGTGTATAAAACCATAAAATCTGTAAGTGCATAGGATGTTTAACCGAGTGTGTCAGAAAAAGGAAACTGTGTGAAAGGATTTTTTTTTTAATTTTCACAGTCACAAGCTAGTTGATTGGGTGATTCTAGTTTTGTGTGATGTCAATCTACTTATGATGCATATATCTTTTTAAGAAGTTTAAAGGATAACCATGATACGAACACTAAAGAATGGATTTTTCAATTTTGTTAGAATTTGTATATTCTGTGGGTATTTAAGTTATTATTTTGATGCAAATTATTCAATATAATATTTCTGTAAATAAAAACATAAAAAATTATATTCCAAAATTTATTTTAATTATATGGAATTCAAATGTATTATATTTTGTCATAAATATCACTAACAATTTTAATATTAACTATTTGATATTCCAAATCCAAACATTTTTTACATTAGAATCAAGGTTAGGCTTTTAGCAGTTTACATTAATCAGGATATAATTTAATGTTTGGTTTAAGAAGACTTGGTACCCCAAAATGACCAAACTATGATTTTTTTATTTACTCTTATGTTTTGAATTAGTATCTTTTAATTGATATATCACTTTTGCATGTCAGAAAGTTAAAAGTTGAATAAAACATTAAAAAAATGTAAATTAACAAATAAGACAATTAGACCATGCCCCTTTTTAGAAAAAAAAAGTTAAAAAAATGCATTTTGGTAAAAAATCTATTTTAAAAAGAGAAATAATAGCTATAAAAAATGAAGTGTAATATATAAAGCAGGATATTACCATTGCAGTAGTGTGGTTTTTCTTCTTTGTGAAATGTGTGCATGTAAAATTTTTGAATTAAGGCATTTTATATTAATAAATTCATATTTTCAGTTCTTATTCCTCAAATTTTTTTTATACAAATATAATACTTCAATATTATGTGAAGAGAAAAACTAAAATTTTTGTCGTGGAGAAAAAATAATTTTTTTTCTTAACATTTTTCATGAATTTTCTTGTGTAATTAGTACTCTTTAAAACTGATCATTTATAAAAATGTATGAGTTGAAAAAATACAAAAATACAATTATTTTAAAGAAAAATATATAACTAATGTCTTACAGGGGTATTTTAAGTTCATTTAATCTTATTATAATTAGAGTTATTCAGAATTATAAATTTTATAGTGGTTTTTCTCAGTTTGTGTTTTTTCGATACATTAGTGCATTCAAAATACTACTCATCCACAGTTGATTACCAATTACTTTCATTTTTGTCCTGTGTGTTATATATAAAGCATGTAACAAAATTAGGGATCCACTTCGATATAAATTGAAAAATTAAAAAAAAATTAAGATGTAGAAAATGGCTTTTTCGTTGAATTTTATCAGGTATATCAACATTCTATTTTTTTTCGTCGAAACTAATTAATTTATTGTAAAATCGATGCCTAAAATTTTAAGAGTATCCTTAAGAATGTTAGAAAAAAAATTCAGACCAAAAAATAATAATTGCAGAAGGAGTAAGATTTTAAAATTTTTCAAATTTTCTTCAAAAGAATTTAATTTTTAAAATTGTGTGAAGAAAATGTGGGACATTTCATCTCATATCATTTTCTTGAATAGAAACAGTATATGAAATGCTTAAATATAATTTTTAAATACATAAATAAAAAAAAATTGTTCAAAAGGTAACAAGTCTTCTTAGCTTCATTATTTAAAAAAAAGCAATCAAATATTTTACATAATGCTACAAAAATTTAGATTTATCATTATTATAGTCTATATATCTCGTATATATAAACATCACCAAAATGTTATTACAAGAAATTTCAATATTATCAAAAATGAAAATTTGAATATATATATATATATATATCATGAGCAATTGAACAGAATATATATTTATGATTTCTAAGAAAAAGATGGCTACCAAACATCAATCAAAGATATCTTTCATTTACATTATAAATTCAATAATATCTTATTTAATCATCATGTGCGGCTTAAATTTCCTAATAAAAAAAAAGTCTAGCAACGTATTCTTTATAAAACTTTATAATAACGAAACGTTTTAAGAAAATTCTTTTTTTATCAGTTTAACTTTTCATAAAAATATTTTTATCTAATATTGTTCATAAATTTTAAATTCTTAAACATCAATATTACTGTTTTTAAAAATACTAGGACATAAAATCATGAAATATTCTGATGTTATTTAACAACAGATACTAAGACTTTTTCTGTACTCAATCTCAAGCATTTTATCTTCTTATATCTAGTGGATTATCCAGCGATTGTTATTTCCTATACGTGCCCTCTTTCGTCCAAAGACAAGTAACTCCCCTTTCGCGTTATTTCTTGGGCAACAAAACTCATTTTGCATCCGCAGTTCCGCTACGTAAATCCCACCACATAATGGGAAAGATTTTAGATGACCAGTGGTATCAGCACAGAAAGAAGCAATTGCTTCTTATAGCAACTGTGGAATGTCCATTCTCTGGAACGTTGTCGACAGATGAAGTTAGGAGTGTTTCCTTTTCCAGGAATGGGTTTTTTGGAGTGGCCAATTGTTCTGCCCACACTATGTATTCTTTTCTTAGTTTGTAATAAAGGGGCAATAACATCGCTTCTATTCCCAACAACTCAAAGTTAGGATTATAAATAAATGCATGCATTTTTTTGCGTTACTGATTAGACATTGTTAAGGTATCCGACTACGTTCGGAGCCGTAATTTTGAAAAAGCTTGTAAATGGATAATATTTATGGTATTTAGTGTCACTTAGATTATAAAATGTATATACAATTGTTTTAAGAATAGTATTACAATAAAAAATTATTTAAGTACACTATTTTGACAAAAAATGAACATAGAATGACCCATTTTCAAAATATTCTCCTTTTTTGTTAAATCTATTATAATAATATTTTGCCTGTATATAGCTCAGACCTCTGTACAGAAGCTCAACTAGAATTTTTGAAATATATAGCTTAGAAGTGGGTTTATCCATGTTTTACGATCACACAGGGGAGAAATTTTAAGACAAAAATGCAGATAATTATTTGTGAAATGGTTGTAACTCTGAAAATAATATGAATTTTTCAAAATTCATAGTTCAGCCTCTGTAAAGAGATCTGAGCTATAGACAGGCAAAATATTATTATAATACAAGCATTTTTCACAAAAGAACAACATTTTGAAAAAAGGTTATTCTAAGTTAGGTTTTTGCCGAAATATTGTGTTTAAATAACTTTTTTTGTCAAAATGTCTTTCAAATATATTTATACATGCATTCTAATCTAAGTGACACTAAATATCATGAAAATTATCCATTTATGCGCTTTTTTAAGATCACAGTTCCGAACGTAGTCGGATACCTTAACTATTCTGCTTATATATCATAAGGAGATGCAGTGAAATAAAATATTATGCTTGTTATAAATTTACTAATTTAATAGCTTAAAATACATATTTTAAACATAGTTCATAGTTGACATAGCTTGGTAATAAATAAGAAGTAAAATTTCTTACACGTTCAATGAAGGTTAAACAAAACTAAATACAAATATATATTACTCTAATATTTCGGATCCATTTTTAAATGTTATGTGATATTCATCACGCTGAGATTATTACCAAAATTGTAGCACATTATTTCTTGAATGTATGAGAAACTACCACGTGAATACAGAGAATAGTCAGAACAACTTTTGGGAAAAATTCTGGAAGAGATATGATGCTTTTATAAAAATTCCTGAAACTGAACCAACTTGTCATTAATAATATACTCTGGTACACACCCTCACACGTATATACAGGCACAAACACGCACATGCACACACACACACATATATATATATATGTATATATGTGTGTGATATATATATATATATATGTGTGTGTGTGTGTGAAAGTGTGTGTATATATACACTGTGCTAATAGATATAGTAATGCTTCACAGTGTAACATTAATAATCCATCAACTTATTTTCATGCAGAAAAAGCTCTTGAAAATTAATACTATATCTTAATTTTTGTTTGTCATTTGCAATAAAAAAAACTTCTAAAACAATTTTAAAATTACTAAAATTGAATAAGGATTAAAAGAATTTTTACATGTCTTATCCTATGAGTGAAATCATAAAGTTATATATTCGGTTTTCTACGAATAATAAGCAGAGTTTGATTGAAGATACAAAATATGTAATGTGTTATGTTTAATGTATTTGCATCAAGATAAATTGCATGGATACGTGTATATTCACCTGATTTCCTAGTAGATATTCTTTCTACTCAGCTACAGAACAAAAGCAAATGTAATTATACGAAACAAATGTGTAACAGTGGGAAGGAGACAAGAATAGTACAGCTCTGCTATGCTTGACAAATAGTTAAAAAGCTTCATAAGTCATATGCTTTGTCAAAGAACAGGAGATCTATAATGAATGATCTTGTCGACATTTGTCAGCTAGAATCATTTCTCAACAAATAGCACCAGGCAAAAACATCCCATTGTAAGAGATTATTATAGAGAAATTCAGTTTAATTTTTCCCTTTCAGACATAATTAGAAGAAAATATGAGATCACTTAGTATTATTTTAAATCTAATGATTCTGACTTAATAATCCATATATTCAGCTTTGTTTTTATAATTAATTTTTGCATATGGACTAAAATCCAGGGAAACTTTTAAATGTGGGCTGTTTTTTGCATCTACAATTAAGTATCTCATATGGATCATTTTCAAAGAAATGCCTACCGAAGGTGCTTATAAGTACCACTCACACTTTAAATTACATATAATAACCATTTTTACGAATACTCTGACGATACTTAGCAGGAATATTCCTTTAAATCTACTCTTCCAAGCTATATGGCATCACGGGTTCTATGATGAGTATTTTAGCCGGAAAGACGAATAGTTTTATTGCAGAATTTGCGTTTTCAGCTGATGGTGTTTTCAGCGGATTGCGAAGACTGTCATTTTTGTTCTGAAAAAATAGTTAATGACAAAAGATAAGTGTTTAATTTTTTTGTTTGTTAATGAAGACATTAGAAAACGATTTGACTATTTATTTTAAGTGAACAATGTATATAATTAGTTTTACAGTTGATTATCTTTAATTAATTAATTAGCTCTAACGAATTAAATTTCCCAAAGTTGAGTATTTTTCTTATGTATATCCCTTAATTTTCAATTTAGTGATTCAAAAAAAAATATTACATTAAAAAACTGCAGTAAATAGTAATGTGGTTGATAAAGGGTTAATTCCTGTCAATAATCTTAACACGCATTCTTAAAAGGGTGTCAACTCATTATATATCAGGTATTTTTTCGTATTTTATAGAATTAGGTAAGTTGTGTTAAATAAGAATAACACTTTACACTACTTTTATTTACTAAGGATTTGACAGGAACTCTCTTCATTGTATTCTGAAAATATATTTAACTTATATTCTAAACTGTTAAATAAAATATACTTGCAATAGGTTTATTTTACTCTAAATAGTGTCATTCATATTTGAATCGATTTAACCTCTTTAGCTTACTTCACCTGAAATCAGTAGTTTTGATTTTTCTATGTCAAGTAAAAATAATGGTAACCATATATACTTCATTACAATTTTTTTATAAAACGCATCACATGTTCAATAGTATAATATTAAAACTTCACATTTTATAATTAGTAACCCTGAGGAGTTATTTTTTAAAATATTATTAATACTGTTCGGTTTGTGGTTTAGTCATTTGTCTTATAAATATTCTTAGAATGTTTTTTGGATCATTATCGACAAAAAATCCCTTTTTCTTGTGAAACCAAAAAATTCCCAATTTTGTACAATAATCTCTTGAGAGAAAGGAATACACATGTAAGACGTTTCTAGAAAATTGCCAAATATATACAAAAAATTCAAAAATTTATTTTTGTTTCTCGCTTTCCTCAAAGTAAATGCTCAAATGAAATCGAATAAGTCCATTGATGGGGGAAAATGTAATCGGACAAATTATATTTTTTTCCATTGAGGAAGTTGTATACAAAAGAATTGATTTTTTTTATAAAAAAATAATATTCTCTACTCCTCGTTCCATTTTGAAACTATCCATTTCAATTCAGTATAGTATTTATTTTCCTGAATTACATCAATCCTGGATGATTGAAATGGTACAATAGGTAATTAAATAAAAATGCAAACTCTATATCTTAAAACTGATGTTAATTAATTACTGCCCTTTAAAGTAAGATCCTTTAATAACTTTCAAAATCATTTATGTTCAAACTGATTTGAGGAAGTGTTTACTGATGGTGAGTCAGAGCAGCATTAGACTCTAAGCTTAGCTTAGACTTTATAATAACTCTTATAAGGATTAATTAATTTCAAGCAGGAGAGAATTTAGCTCGCATCCATCACTTGGGAGATCTTGCCACGTGTCGACGGAATTATGAATGATCTCTTAAAACTCGCTATGGATTCCGGAAACGCTGTTCGGGAGCTGATCAGAGTTCAACTTGGTGCCCCAATACATGCAGTTTGAAGGCATACACAAGTAAGTCAGTTTAAGATAGTTAATGTCTACATAAACATATAATGAAATACGGTAACACCAAGTTTCTCATACTGTGGGGCGCGCCCCCTTAGAGGAGCTTGATAACTGTACGAGGGGGGCGCGAGCATATTAAAAAGTCAAAAACAGAAGATTTTAAGAAATTATTAATTTACTGTAAATATATATATATAACAAAAACAATGCATTCTGACATAAAAAAAAATACACATTTACACTGATTCAATACACACTTATAAATATATCGGTCTATACAATGTATTTTATAATTAATTTAACAATACTAAGCTAAGTACAAGTTTGATAATTACCAGCGATCTTATGGATTTGTATTAAAACTTATCTTGAATTTGTACGGTTTATAATTAATCCCTTAATTGCCGAATAAAAGTTACGCGATTCGCTCTCCAATACCACCGTTTTCCATGTAGATGCTCTGATGGGATGCTTCTTTGGGTCAGGAGGCGGGGGGAAAAGGAATAAATAAACAAATCCTCTGAAATAAGTAAATCCTTCGCAAACACTGTCAAAGTCCTTTTATTGCATTCCAAAGCCTTTGGAGTAATTTTATGGAAAGTAGTACACAGAAAAGATCGTACTTCGGAAAGATGCATATATGCGTCCAGAAAATTAATACTTTGGCCAAACGAGACGTTTATATGCGCTGGTGTTACTTAAGAGGCTAAAGTCGTATTGTAGTTTTAGTGTCAAACTATAGTATTATTGAATTCAATACATCGTTATTGTATGGGGGTGGGCGCAATGAAACTTATGATGGAATATTGGGTAGCGAATACTGAAAGTTTGAGAAGCTCTGTAACACATTATACACTTCTGTAGGGTTTCTGACAAGGTTATCTCTAAAAGAAACAGTGCAAAAGGCAAATTTTATATCTATAAGCTTTATAATGAAAGTCATTCCATACTTGCATCGGACCGGTTTGTATATTACGTTTGTGGTCTGCATAATGAGTCATTTCTTCCGGTTCAATATGACATTGAAAAACTCCTTTTTTCTTAAGTATTTGCATTTTTTGAAAAAAAAAATAGATAAACGGAATGATTTTTTTCTGAAATGTTTTAATATGTCTAGATGCACTATATATATTTAACATACAGTTTCAATTAAATAATAATCGGATTATCTTTTTAAGAGGATATTTCATCCCAAATATATACATCTTTGAATATGATAATGATGTTATTGTAGTCTTTCTAAATGCAGTTGTATGACTTAAATAGAAATTATACCGCAAAGTTACGTTTTAAAATTTGAGGTATTTCGACATCTGATAATAAGGAGTATATGCATGCACATATACATGTGTATATACATGTTCAGACGGATATATATATATATATATAAATATACGGTTAGCAAGGAAACAATTTTGGTTTTTAAGTGTGAAATAAAACTAAATTTCTTTCTATACAAAAAAATAATAATAATAAATAGTCAATTATTAATCATTTTGTCCGATGGACTTTTGCCCTCTTCCCACACTCAAAGAGCTTCTAATCCTTATGAGCAAATAAGTCAACAAAGGGAGATTTGAAATCCTTTTTTTATAAATAAAATGTGTACCATTTGAAAAAGTTTTGCAAATTTTAATTAATTATGCAAAATCTGAACTGTGTGGATAATGTGACATTACTTACAAACAAAGCTCCAATAATTGTGTACATGTTACTAAAAATGTACGGTAAAAATCCACCACACTTGGAATATGATATTTAATGATACAGTTGTAGAGACAATGCAGTTTTTAGCATCAGTGCTAATTCATTTAAAAAAGGGTTGATTGCATATTGTTTGAATCACATATCATAAATATTTATTCGTTGCGTAAGGGAATATCTTTCAAGTCAGACATGCTGAACCAAATATTGAATTTCTTAAGGAGTCCAAGACATATTATGTGCCTAGCAACTGTTGTGTGCTACATTTAACCTACATTGCAATCCCTCTCACAGTTAGTTGTATGATGATTCGGTTTTAATTTTGACTTTCCTTTTAGCCTCATTACGAAGTTCTAACAGAATGTTAGTCAACTTTAAGCAATGAATCTAATGCGTACTGTGAAACAATCACACAAAGCCCTAAACCTCTCATATCTCATGCGAGTTTCAGATTCTTGCTTGGCTTGATATGAATATATATGTTGAAAATTCTTATTGTTTCGGTCCATGTTAAAACTAACTATGTAAACTAGTAGTTATAAATAAAACTATACCGATTTTTTTTCTTTATAGTAACTTAAAATGTCAACTATTTAATTTATAACATTGTCACACACAAAAAATAACAACATGCATAACACTATATGTTTGTGTAAATCGAATTTCTTCCTAATCCAATATACATAAATATATATATTTGTGTGCATGTGAGTTCACGCAGGCCATATGCTTCAAAGAGATCATTGGAGAGTCAAAACAGACAAAACTGCTGTACATGCTTTTTTTATTAATAAATATTGGAATTTGAAATTAAACTTCATACTTGAGGCTATAGGGCTTAAAAATATTGTTAATTATATGGAACAGTCCTTAGTTTTTATCGTTAGAATTTTCGATATATTAAATATATTACAAATCTGAGTGAAAACATTTTTAAAAAAGAACAAATTATCAAACTGATTTTTTAAATGAATATTATTGACTAAAAATTTAAAACAAAATGAATTAAATGATATATAAACATTTTACGTCTTAAAATTCTGATTCTTAGCATTCCAAAATTACACAATTATTTTGAATAGTCTTGAAATTATTAGAGCGTAAAAAAAAGGTAAAAAAAGTATTTTTAATATTTTGTGAGGTTCTGCTATTCCATTTTTGCGTATGGATTTTCGTTATTCTGATTTTTAATTCAATAATCAGATTTGAGTTTATTCCTCTTTTTGAAAAGTCCACATCGTCTCAAAGTTCCTCTTTAAAATTTTTGAAAGATTGTTATGTATCTTAAGTTTAAATACTTTATTTAAATCAATATTTATTTCAGAAATTGGTGTTTTTTACTCGATATCGATCTTTATTTTTACTGTTTCACTTTTTTGGTCACACAAAAAAAAGTAAACAGCAAGGTTCATGTGATAAAAATAAACTATATAAAGTAAAATAATTTTATATAAACTGGCAACAGTAGATTTGTTTTTATATATTAATGACTCTTATATTAGTTTAAGTTTTCTATAATGGGTAATAACTCACAAACTATTAAAATA
>BMAV01008309.1:113328-172499 GCA_019973955.1 Trichonephila inaurata madagascariensis
TAATCGCTAGTCAAAACAATCCTCACTACTCGCTGGTTTAATCCAGATTCCTCGCCGTCCCGGCGAGCATCTCATTTATAGGCGTGACAGAAACTTCCAGAAATATAGACGCGCGTGACATTAGTGGAGAGATCCACTACTTTCTAGAAGATTCCAGAGGGTCCGAACTCGCCAACATGGTCGCCAATGACGCCAAAATTGTCGCCAACTTGGTAGCCAAAGTTGCCAAATGGTCACCAACAGTCGCCAAAAATGATGCCAACTTGGCTCTCCCGCCAAGATTTCGCCCAGTTCTCATTGAATTGCCATTATAACATAAGGGGCGGCATTGCTTGTGAATGGTACAATTTTAACATGCAATAAGCATAACATAGAGTAATATAAATGCATTAAACACTCAAATAAAAATTATTTACACTATTTACACAAAATTCGTAACAATATATATAGAGTGGGCCATTAACTTTAATATCAAACACTAACATCTTTACGCATCTAGCACTCTTCTATATTTTTTATTAAACTCTAAGCATAAAAAAATTAATTTTTCATACATACACTCATGTACAAAAAAAACTGGCTCACCAAGAAATAATTGTGAGATCATAACGAAAATTAGCATGAAGGTACATGTCGGGGAGATATGCAAATGATTAGAAATGCAGCGTGATTGCGCAAAACGTATAGCCGGTAGAGGGCAATTAACGTCATTCTCCAAAGAGTATAAAACAGTTAACCGAAGCTTGTTTCAGTGTGCTGAATCGTTTATAAAGCAAGAGCTGAGGTAGGCATGCCAATATGCAAGACAATATGTGCAGCTGTCGCAATTTGAGAGTTGAATAACAGTTGGTGTTATATGGAAGCTGGGTGGTCAGCTAGGCGAGTAGCTCGTCAATTAGGCCGCTCTGATTGCGCTGTGAGGAGGTGTTGGGACCAGTGGATCCGAGAGATGTGATTTACATGAAGGCGAGGCTCAGGACGCCCTTGACAGACCAATCGTCGAAAAGATCACCACATCGTAAGAAATACACGCATATAGCCAACTGTTTCATCGGCCGCCATCCACGCACAGTAAGCGCCTTTACTAGAGGCTCCTGTGCCTTCTCGAACGATAGGAAGGTGCCTGGCTGGAGGACATTTGGGATTGCGGTGCCCATTACTTGGGCTACCCTTAACACCCACTCATCGACGTCTCCGTTTATAGTGGTGCCACACACCAGGAAAATGGACTGCAGCGGAATGGAACCAGGTCGTCTTTAGCGACAAATCCAGATTCAATCTCAGCAGTGATGATATTCGTGTTCGTGTGTGGAGATCCATGGTGAACGCCTAAATCCTGCCTTTGCTTTGCAGCGGTACACCACTGTCACAGCTGATGTGATGATATGGAGTGTCATTGCCTACAATACGCGTTCACCCCTAGTATTGATCCGTGGCACCATGTCAGCCCAGCGGTATGTCCATGACATCCTGCAACCACATGCGTTGCCACTTATGCAACGGCTCCCATGAGCCATTTTTCAACAAGACAATGCTCAGCCTTACACGGAAAAGGTGTCATGAGACAGTCTCTGCATTGTTAGTACCCTTCCTTGGCCTTCCCGATCCCCAGAATTTTCTCCAATCGAGCATATCTGGGATCATTTTGGATGGCGAGTTGGGCTTCCCACGAGTTTGAACGAACTAGAGGCAAGATTATAGAAAATATGGAACGAAATGTCTTAAGACATCATACAGAACTTGTATGTCTCAATGCCTGTTCCTATCGCATCGTGCATTCACGCTAGATGGGGTTCAAAAGGGTATTAAATCCTCCTTTCTCTTGCCTTTTTCTCTGAAATAAATTATCCTTTTTCTTTGATTTTCTAATTATTTACTTATATCAAAGTAGTCATTACGTATATAAAATTTCGTTTCATTTTGAAAACTCCTTCTTGTTGCGCTAATTTTTTGTCCATGAGTATATATATATAAAATCAAAAAAATCAAAAAAATTTTTAGAATTTATTTTTAGAACTACTACACCTAAAGAATATTAAAAACTATGAGAGAAATATACATGAAAAAACATAAAACAATATAAAGAAACAAAGCAATAAAAATTGGATAACTATCTAATTATCAATCGAAAGATTACAATAGTCAATTAGATAAAAATAATGGCAATCGAATAAACAACAAATTAAAAAACACAATGTATGGAAGAAAAAACTAAACGTGATTACTTTTTCAAATGGTTTATTAACAAAATTCTTCCTAGATTTAATGAAACTTAAAGAACATAATAATTTCGTATGTATTCTTATTCAAATAAAATATTTCATTATTTTCAATAAAGAACAGTATGGAAAACTATGAATATTACAGAAAAAGGTTTGTGCATTATATTAAAGAAAATAATGAATATCATTATTCGTAAAAAACTTTGGGACATTATTTAGTTTTACCTTTTGGCACATTACAAATTACCTTAGATCTTCGAACGTATTACAACACCTTCCAGTTATATTCTCAAGACAATTTTTCGGAACAATGGAATCAAGCTTTATTGTGATCTCATTAAACGTAAAACTGGAATCTTCTTGTCATATTTTCTAATTGGATTATGATTAAAAACTAAATTATTATTAAATCTAAAGAGCTTAAGCAAAACTCCCTATTTTTTTCCTTCCAATTTACTCGAATAAAATCCTTTATATAATTAAAAAAGTCCTTCCCCAAAATATACATCTGAAGCCAAAATAATTCATTAAATCAAAATAAACTTCTAGATTTCATTGTAATTGTCCTCAATTATTTTATTTTATTTTCGATTACATTTCACTCATTTAATTTCTTTTAGTAATTGAATGCATATATAATTGCAGTTGAGTAAAACTATAATTAAATTTCTGGATTTTTTTTATTAAATACTTTACTTATTATTGCCATATGTATCAGATGTTTAAATAATTGGTTGTTTTTTATTTTTTTCAATTATTTGATGAATTCAGAGTCATTTCCGCTGTTTTCACGTCCATGGGTGAAATGGAAGAAAAAAAAAGAAACTTTTGTTGGCGGGTTTGTGAAATTAAATTGCAGAGTGTAACTGTCACCTACACATAAAAAACCTGAAATATACTAAGCAAAACAAAGCGAAAAAAAGTTTCTTATGACATATTTAATTATCGCGAACTGTGAAGAAATATTTTCTTTCCCCATGCTATTTCCGCTTTGCACTCATTTCTCTCATAATAAAGAACAAATTCTAACATCAACGTTTCCAATCTGTTACGAAAGAGTTTTACAAATGGGTAAAGCGCACGGAAAGTTTAATAATACCAGTGATATTGCTTTAGATGTTCAACGATTCCAATAAGTCCCTGCTGTTGGAGTACTAGCTCTGGAGATTACAGAAGGTATTTAATACGAAGAACTAGTGATATTTAAAGGAACAATCAAGCGTATTGAAGGAAGAAAAACCATTAAATAATCATAGTTCAGTCTGTTGTTAGGGAATTACTGCAAAGAGTGTACGATGTGTTGAAAGTTAAACCGTGATCGAATGCAAGAGCAATTCAAAGTTCCAGAAAATAGAATTAATTTGTGATTTATAAATATTGCTTGGATTCATATAACCTTATTTAAATATAGTTCTCTGCGACTTTCTTATTTTCTTTTACATTCATTGTACAAGAATAGTTATTTCTATTTCAGTATTCAGTTTTATTTGACAACGGGGAATTTATTGGAATATGCAATAAAATTATTCTTGTGGGGCGACGTTTATGAAAGCAGTATATCTTATTTAGTATGCAATGATTAACCCAAACCAAAAAGGAAAACAAAGATACAACTGCAGAAATTCATGTTAATTAATATTATAAATATGTTTGATAAATTTGGTAAGAAAATTGTTTATTCACAATTTTTTTCAGCTAATTTTAACTCTCTATATTTATAGAGGATTCATATTTTAAGTTCTTCGTGAATCAGAGGATACATGCATTATGATTCTAAATAAAAAAAAAGTCATAATCTTTTGCAAATTTTCAGATTTGTGCTGTTGGTATTGCATAATAAATATTTTTATGACGCTTTTTTATGTTGTTTCATTTGCAATTTCCATGAAAAAATTAAATATAAACCACTTAATTATTTTTGAATAATGCTGAAGAATGCCGTATTACAATTGTTATTAATTATGTTTAATTAACACATTTATGAATTTATAGTTAAAGCTTTGCACTGTTGACAAGTTTTAAACTTTTCATTGCAACATACTCTTTACACACATTCCATATATAAAATTTACTTATTATTAATTTTTATAATTTTTAGATTTTTATTTGCATTTTCTCGTAATTGGAAACACAGAAAGTTACTATATGTATCTATGAACAAATTTGTTCAAATGCTCAATGCAACTTTAAAAATAAAGATCTACTTTAAGATTTTCTTTAATAAATGGAATTTTTTTAAATGTTGTAATAAAACTAATTTTCTTATTACATAATTTTAATACTGTAAGTTTGTTTTTACAAGACATATATTTAAATGACATAAAGCTAACAGGATTTTTAATTATGTTAAGAGTTTCTTATAAAAATATAATCTTAAATTGATTTCATAAACTTACTTTATATAAATAAGATACTAAAATTAAATTTCAGAAGAGGTTCTGCTTTTGAAAATAGCATATAAAAATAGAGTTAAATATTTTTAAGTAGGAAAAAAGTTACAGTTTTATCAAGAAGGAAAAAAAGATAATTTGAAATAAATATTTTATATAAGACGTAATGCCCTCTATATCAAAACTAAAAGATTTTTCAGTCAATCTTATTGACAAATTCAATATTTTCCACATAGAATGTCTAGAAATTTTAAGCAAATGTGTTGTTTTTTTTAAGTTTCAATGGTTAGAATACTTTATAAAGAAGTAAGCATTTCAATATTTTTACTTTCTTCTGTGAAAAGAGTTCGAAATAAGTTTTTAGAAAAATTTGGTATGCATTCATTTCGTATTCATTCAACGTTTTTCGTCTGTCTGGACTTTAACTTAAAGATAAAATGATTGCGTGTCCTTTCAATCCGGAATAAATTAAAATAACAATACACATGTGTTATGTATGTCTGTAAGTCAATTAAAAACCTAATTCCCTAAGAAAATGTTTTAATCCTATTATATTAATTTAATAAAAGGAGCAGAGTACCATTTAAAAAGTTTTAATGGCTTCGGAGTATACATCTAAAAATACATTCAAAGTCTTTATAATACTAGTACTTTTTAATACTCTATTAACACAGGTTTACTATTGTTCTTTCTCGTAAGGTCTGAATAACATTCAAAACAATTTTGTTATTATTTCTACAAGAAATTTAAATTCTCCGCAACTTTTATCCAAAACTATTATATTAAACAACGAATATTTAAATATGATTTTCTATTGTGTGTTGCTAAATACGTTACAATTATGAATATTTCTAACTTTCCTTCTAATAGTTTATTATTGTATGCAACATAAGCTCAAAATAACATAACTTCAAAGGCTTATTTTATATGAGAGTAAAACTTTTATATACACTATAAGTGTAATTCTGAAACAGAATGCTTATTGAAAACATTTTATTTTACTATCGAAGCTTAAACTTATGTAGTACTCTAGGTATATATTTTTTAATTTAATGAGAGAGTTGTAAAAGTATGCAATCCTAAACTTACTTTCCATCACAAAAGTATTTAATAATAGCAGTTAATACATTGTATCCAACATGTCGAGGGAAAAATTTGAAGTATTTCATACATGATATGTTTAAAAAATCCACTTGAATAATGTGAGTATGAAAAATCAAAAAAAAAAACTATTTGTAACTCTTAAGCCAGGATCACGTTATCAGGCTAAATCTTTAAATTATTTATATTACTGATTCCTGAAGCAACTGTCAATGAACATTTGAAAGTGTTGCTTAGTACAGTGAAATAATATAGTGGCAGAAATTGTTTTAAGATATAAACTTTTTAAATCTAATTCATTGAAAAATGGCAATTTTATAAGATTAACTTGTGTAAATTTTAAAGGTACTAGTGATTTGTGTTTCAAAAATTCCCATCGTTTCATTTATAGATTGAAGGCTTAAGAGTTATAGTAAGAAATTAAAAATACAAGCGGTATTCTTAAAAGGAAAGTCATTACCCATGATGAAAGGCAAATCTTTTAAATAATATTATCCAAAATCTTTAATTAATTTTAAATTATGTTGCACATAATTTAAAAGAAATGTGACTCCAATCATAATCCCATGCTAAATGAGCATTTAACTTCTACTTCTTCCGTCATAAACAATTTCCTTTTTAATGTACTTTTCCTGCTTAGTGTATCATTTTCCATTCAGAGGGAAATTTAAATGAAACATTATTTTTAAAATTCACTTTTTTATTTTTGTATAAACAGTATCTAAAGAAAAAAAAGAGCAACTTAAATATTAAAAAACATTAAACATTTGTATTTATTGTATTTTTATTTTTTTTATCTCTTAATAGTGATTACATTAACAAGGCTTTTTCCATAGTAAGTATCAAATTGAGAAATATATTTCTGCAAAGTCATTTATCTTGAGATAATTCATGAATTGGCCTCCAAAGGGTTGGCTATGCCACAGAGCCCAACATGCGGAACGGTCTCATGATTCATTTTTCCTTTTTATATTCCGATTTCTGTGCCATTCTTCATCCCATTCGTTTCATGAGAAGATAAATGATGACTGGCCAAGCGTGGAAGATTCTCAACTGGCGCAGCGAATTAGCATGAAAATATATATTCTAGAATTCTCTTCCAGTTTTCCAGCAAGTGTAAATCTCTGCTTTCTATATTTTCTTCTTCCACCTGCTGTTCTAAAATTCAAATTTCCCTTCACTGGGAGTTGGTATGCATTGGATATGCGGATTGGCGAAAAACGGGAATTCTCTGAGTTTATCCGTTTCAGTCAGAAGCGCCATTTTTCTCCCGGTGGTTTGTAATTTCATTGGAAATGGACCCACAATTTTTTTTTTTTTGATGTTGCGTTTCTTTCCGTATCATAAATATTATTACATTTAATCTCATTCTGTCATCAGATATGCCTTGGATATTCAGTTTATTCCTGACTTAAACATGCATAGTTCATCTAAGTCTCGTAAAAATAAAATTAGTAATGCGAGTTCAATTTTTGATTCGCTTACGTAGCAGAGTAAATAAATTCATTCGAAATTTGCATTTGTGAATGAAAAGAAATAAAAGGAAAGTTGAGATTAGTTGAACAGTTAAAATGTCTGATGTGAAAAGAAAAGGACATGAAAAATGCAAATTTTTATTTTATTTAAATTTTATGGAAATATAAATTTGTCCTCCGAATGCATTTCTTGTAAATTATACTTATGATATATTTATATTGCGTAATGTATCCTTAACTCTCCTCTTTATGTTCAATCTTAATATTAATATGCATTCTGCATCAAAAGCCACGTTACAAGGTGTTGTACGATTGGGGCGAATTTTAGTATATATGATGTCCATGCATTGATAAGCAAACATTTAACTCTGTCATTAAAATTGAATACTTTATTCAAAAGGAACACAGCTGCAAATGGCAGAAAAAATATCAATAATGCTTTCAGTAATATTTGGTTCTGATGCAAGTTGCTATCCGGTTAATCATTGACTTGTTAAGTTGGTGAATATTCTCCAAGGAGATTGCGATTCATGTGTCCCAAAAGGCATCTTCACGAGATGGTGCTCTAAGCATAATAATTTTCATATAGTAATACTGCAGGTTAATCGAAAAGGAAAACGTATCAGAGTCTGCTACACGTTTGGTATTATTTCTACAGTTTGTAAAACGGACATTTTGTATATTTCATAACACTATATACCTAAGCATGAAATCTTTAGTTTTCTGACATTCTATTGGTCCTTTATCTTTTTAAAAAAGTTGATTTACTTTTGTAAGCCATAAATTAGCCTTTTAAAATAGTTGAAATACGTAATCCCAATATAGCCCTCTTTTCTTTTTAATACATCCCCCCCCCCAAAAAAAATTTGCAAGTACTCAATTATTGGTTAACATCAACAAAATATGTCTACATAATTCCAAACTGTATTGTTCCAATATATACATATATATATATATATATATATGCGTGTGTGTGTGTGCATGTGTAAAATCAGTTTCCTATTTTACCTCTGTGTGTGTGTTTATCAGTTTTTCCTATTTATAATACAATCTTCAAAAAGAGTACTTATTTAGTTTTTTACAGTCTACCTTTTCGTTTAAAAGGTGTTCGTGAGGAATTGAAAATATTTTCAAAACTTTCAATAAATATAAAAATACAATCCATTATTGTGTAACTATTTTCAATTCAGGAGGATTGTTTATCCTCATTGCTTCTATCTTTCAGGAGGAAAAGCAAAATTGCCATATTTAATGAGTTTTCAAGTAATATTTTCAGTTTTATATGCTTTTTAAAAGACTTTTAGGATTTTTTTTATCTTTTCAATTATGTTTCTTAACACCTTTAGAGCTAAACTGTTCATAAGTATGAAATAAATTTTAAAATAAAAATTTAAATCATGGAATATGTAAGAAATTCATTCCACAATAAAACACTCATTTGATTAGCAAAAAAGGATTTATTTATAAGTAAAAGTTCTATTTTAAGTCATTGAGTATGAAAGTAAAAGAAGCATCATTTTAGTTTTAAAGATATACCCGGCAAAAATTAATGAGCCTCTTCCATACATTTTTCAAATATTTTTTTAATTCTCATCAATATATCTTTGAGTGGAAGTTTAGTAATTATTTATATTAATATATTTTTGTATCTTCATAAATTTATTATGCGATACGGACAATATTTTGTTTCGTATTTTGATTTTTTTTAAAATGTCCCCCCCCCCAAAAAAAAAACTTTAAATATTTTATATAAAGAGGAATTCTTAAGAAAACATTAGTTTTTTTTCCCTTAGTAAACTTAATACAAATTTATATTTGTTTCTCACTCTAAGGAAGACTGAGGAAGAAATCTTTAGTTTGGCATGAACCTTGCGAAGTTAAAAAATTAAAGAAATTCTAAATAAATTCTAAAATATACAACAATCTAACATTACTTTCATATGTTCATAATACCAATCTGTTCTCTTAAGAAGACATCATTTTGGGGGAATCTAGAAAACGCAGTTTACTTCCGAGTTCTTAGCATGCTTATCAAAATAACTCCGACAAATTAATATGTAGAATAAAATCAAATCATATCAAATAAAGTTATCACGAAAAGAAATTTCACGAGGAAAATATAAAATATTGTTATTCTAAATTAGTGTAAGTGAAAATATTGTATTCCATAAACAATCCTTAGTTTAAAAAAATAACATGAATTCGGGAAATTTCCCTTGAATCCTTTTTCTTCTCTGATGTACAAGAAAAAAAGGTTTTTCTTTCTAAGCCAATATCTTGTACATAACGAGAACTACGTAAGGAAACAAGGATAAGCTGGCAATGATATTATTCCGATATATATGTATCATTATTCAAATAACTTCTCGAATGTGCGAAAAAATAAAAACTGAATAAAAATAAAAGCTCAAAGAGCAAAACTTAAAATGGAAAACAAATTGTAGTGAAATTTATTAGAGAAAATATTGCACTTCTTAAACAGGTTTCAATAGCGCAACATCTGTAAGCTTCAATTTCTCTTTCTCTCTCTGTCTTGTTTATTACAAATTACAAACTTTAACTTTTTCTTTCGAGCAATATCTTGTACATGAGAAAGAGAACTGCGTAAAATATCAGCAACAAAAACTAGCGGGAAACGAAGTAAACACTAATTTAAGTTGTTCGCCAATAGTGGTCATGAACGGGGCTTTAACCGCTGAGCAGAAGGTAAATCCTAAATCTTTCCCGATGATGCTATCGTTCTTGAACATCTGGTGCTCTTTTTCCACTACCTATAAAGGAATCAGTGACTGGGGAAGTAATAAAGCCTTTCTCGATTTATTCTGAAATAAATCAACCATTAAGGCAGTTGCAGACGGAACTTTGACAGGAAGGTAGTTGCGTGTGCCTTTTGATGTTCTTAAAAAACATTTATTGTTCTTATTCTTTCGATTAAGACTTACGACTTCCTAAATTTGGAGTCCATGCGGAATAAATAAAACTTTTTTGTAAGCAAAATGCTGCGATTGACATTTTAAAAATGCAATTGAGGTAATCGGAAAATAATTGTTTTATTTAGAATAAATGGAATTGTAGGGGTCTCATTAAAGAACATGAAAGGAAAACAACCATAAGCTGTTCGGAAGGTTTCATTTTGGAAAGTGATATTAATGTTCTTTTCAGGAATAAATTCATTTGTTATAATTAAATTATTCCACTGTTGAATGAAATATTTCAAAGATTAACATAATAAACGTTTTATAATAACTAAATTAAATATTAAACTCTAAACCGCAGGAACACTTCTAATGAACCCAGCTTGCACAAAAACATTTTTTAGCATTTAGCTTCCTTAAAAAAGTCCATACTTAAGGTATCCGACTACGTTCGGAACCATGATTTTAAAAAAGCGCATAAATGGATAATTTTTATGATATTTAATGTCACTTAGATTAGAATGCATGTATAAAATTGTTTTAAGGACATTATGACAAAAAACATTTATTTAAATACAGTATTTTGGCAAAAAATTAACTTAGAATAACCTTTTTTCCAAATGTTCTCCTTTTGTGAAAAATGCTTCTATTGTATTAATATTTTATCTGTATATAGCTCTGACCTCTGTACAGAGGCTCAACTATGATTTTTGAAAAATTCATATTTTTTTCAGAGTTACAACCATTTGAAATAATTATCGGCGTATTTTCTTAAAATTTCTCCCTTCTGTTTTCGTAAAACATGGATAAATCGACTTTCGAGTTATGCGTTTCAAAAATTCTAGTTGAGCCTCTGTACAGAGGTCTGAGCTGAATACAGGCAAAATATTAATACAATAGAAGCATTTTTTACAAAAGGAGAACATTTGGAATAAAGGTTATTCTAAGTTAATTTTTTGCCAAAATATTGTATTTAAATAATTTTTTTTATGATAATGTCCTTAAAACAATTTTATACATGTATTATAATCTAAGTGACACTAAATATCATAAATATTATCCATTTACACGCTTTTACAAAATCACGGTTCCGAACGTAGTCGGATACCTTAAATATTATTATAGGATATAATTTAATAAATTATATACTATTAAAAATAAATATTTGGTTATTAAACACGTATCATTATTTTAAGTAAATATTCATTAACAAGAAGAGCAATACAATTTAAAGGAAACAATTATCTCAAAATTGAATATTTGCTTTATATCATTGTAGCATATATTATTATTTTAATACATCATATATATATATTGAAGGAATGTACGAGAGCTGAGTGCTGCCATGTTATTTTACGTGTTAAACGCTTCTTTATAAATATTAAAAAGGCGAATATCATTTATAAACGTAATATATTACGTAATGCATAGCAGTTTGTACAATAATGATAAACCTATGATACATTATGTTACTTAACATATATTAGAAAACTACCGAATGATTTTATTATATAAAATACTGTAAAAAAGTTATTATAGAGAATACGCACATCTTATTTATAATTTACAGATGATTTCTAGGATGCATTGAGAAATTTAGATATGTAGCCAAAAAAAGATGTTTCATAATGAAATTCATAAAACATTTATCAGATAATAAATCAGGTTTATTGTTAATGGAGTTACTCTTTTACGTAATAACTCATTAATGTAAAAAAAAGCTATTTTGTTCTTATGTTATTTAAAAATAGCGAAGCATTGTTTCTACGTCAATTTTTCGTAATTCGTCAAAGTACCATGATATGAATTCCACACAAATAATTCCCAAGAACCAGTGTTATTAGTGTTTAATTCATTGTTGAAATTGATATTATGGATTAATAATAACTATTTAATTTCTCTAAGTAAGAAAAAATAAATATATCTCCTTACTGCAATGAAAAAGTGTCAACATGGGATTTACTGAAACTTTTAACTATTCAGAGTATAACTCTTAATAAAAATTATGAGCTTTTTTAAAGTATCTTTTCCCTTTTGAATAAGAATTTTTTTACCTGCACTATTACTAAAAATGGTGACACATCTCTCATTCTTATTAATTTTCCTATTAACTTCAAAAAACCATTGAGAAATCACAGCAATACTGATATGTTAATTTAATGAAACAATGCTGTAATTTTCTTTCAGAGCTAGAATATGCTATGTTTTTATCTTTTATCAGTTACCAATTATTTTCAAATGGGAATAAAAATCTTAGCAAGGATTTTATTGTCCAAGCAATATTAGTATTAACTCATGTGTATTATACTAAATCCTCTCTATTTAATTGGAATTAAATAGAACAAAAAAGGATTTAAATGCTTCCTATTTGATTGTGATTAAAATTTAAGCAACCATAAAGATGTTCCATGATTATCTTTACAAAATATATTTGTAGAACAATAGATAAATGAGTATTTTGAAATTCAAATTTTAAGACTTAAGGACGTAAGCGTAGCATTTGTTTTCCTTTAGCGCAAGACTAACTATCAATAATGAAAAAAAATTTCCATTTTTCCAATCCTTATTCACCTCAAAAGATACGTTTTTATTTTTAATGCAGTTCAGTATAATCAAATAAAAATAAATGTTTTTGTTCTACAACTGATTTTAATAATTCCTCAAAGCATGTTAAAAAATGATTTAGATAAAGATTGCGGTATCCATAAAGTTTAATTTGGGGCGGGAATAAAAAAAAAATTAGTTGTGAGGAATTAAGAAATAATATACTACTTCTTAATTATATTTCATGCCACTGAAATTAGGGATAGAAAGGCCTATGCAAATTTTGTAACGCTGCGCATCATTTATGCGCAAATGAGGGCGCTGTGGTAACTGAATATGTAGCGCGTACCATAGTTGTTCTGAATTAGTTGTTGGAAATGCCAGTATTGGTAAACTGCCTGATTTATAGAAGCCTTCAATCAAGGACAAATCGTAGGTGCGTGACGCAGAGTCCTTTCAATTTCCGAATTCGTCAGAGAACTAGGAGTTTTAAGGTCAGCAGTATCAAGAGTATACCAAGAATACATGGATGGTGGACAAAAAACTAGCGATCAGGCAAACTGCAGAGGCCAATTAGCCTTGACAGTGCGTGGTGAGAGATGGCTCAGGCATATTGTACATAGCCAGCGAAGCCAAACATTAGCTCAAATTATCACCCAGTTGAATGACAGTGCCAGTCGTACAGTCAGTAAATGGACTGTGCAACGCTCGTTTCACTGTATGTGTTTCGGGAGCCATCGATCTACTATAGTACCTATGCTCAATGCTCGTCATTGGGCTGCACGTCTGAACTGGAAACGATTAGCATGGAGTGATGAGTCTTGATTCTGACTACTCAAAGCCTATGAGAGGCTAAGAATATGGCGTCAGGCTCATGAAGCTATGAATCCTGCATACCAGGTTGGAACTGTACAAGGCTATCGTGGCTCAATCATGTCCTGGAGTGTTTTTTCATGGTACTGTTTGGGATCTTTGGTGCGTGTACCAACCTCCCTCAATGCAATTCGATACGTAGGGCTGCTGAGTGATCACCTCTATCCGCTTATGCTGTTCTGTTTTCTGCTTGATAATGGAGTTTTCTAGTTAGACAACTATACATCTCACAAGTTCCAGTTGGCTACTGAATCATTGAATGAGCATTTCTCTGACTTTTCTGTTATAAATTGGCCACCTAGAATCACTGACTTAAATCCTATTGAGCATCTTTGAGATGGTTTGGAACAAGGCGTGAAAGGACATCACACCGCACCAAAGAACCGTACTGAATTACGGACAACCTTAGCCAATATTTTTCAATTCATTCCCATGGAACTTTTCCAGAAAGTAGTTGAATCTATTCCTCGTCGTGTGGTAGTCATTATCAAAGCCAAAAGAGGCCCAACTCGTTACTAGGTTGGTATCCATAATTCAGTGGCACTTCAGCGAACTATTTTTAATTCGTACTTAAAAATTCTTTCTTGCATACAAATCTAGCTTTTGAATGTGATGTTTTAAAAAATGCAATATATATATATAATTCTTGAATTACTTATTTTCTGCATTTTACTTAGCAATTAATATTTAATATGGATAACTGACAATTATCCTGTCAAATTTATAGAATTTGTACATGCATTGATAGCATTATTGTTACAAAAAAATTAATTTTTACCTTCAATATATCTTATTAATTCAAAATCACCATGAATCACACATTCATAATCTTCAGGGTCATTTAAATTGGAAAAAAAACATTTGCATATATATGATGGACTTAATAATATGATTCATATAAAATACCCAAATTGAGAAAATAATAAATATATATTTTTAAAATGTAAACTTGCCAAATTATATTATATGGTTGTTATAATTTCATTTTTATTGTCTTTAAAGCAAAAAAATCAAACTGTAAAAGATTAGGATTAAAATAAATCATCCGCAGTTTATGTAATCATCTTCATCCTATCCCTAAACATAATTTCATCCCTCGTTTAATTGTTCAGTAATGTAGAATATTGATTATTTATTCATTCAAAATGTATGTACTCATAACTCCTAGCTGATCCCTTTATTTATTTTCCATACTTCCTTTAACGAATTGATTGCATAATTTCTACAATACAAAATTTCAGTATCTGTAGTTGGCATTGTACTTTGTGTTATGACCAAACACTACCTGAAATCATCATTCTAATATTCTCAAAAGCTGAATTTATAGTGACAACTGAGCAACAATCAAATATATTCATGAAAATTAATATACAGGAGCAAGATTAATTTTTTTTAAAAAATACACAATGATTTACTCATCGCATATTAATAAGACTATATTATACGGTTGTTGTATATATATTAGTGACTCACACACACACTCAGTGGCGCAATAGCGCACGATTGCCAGGGCCTACTGTTCCCATCACACTATACGTGACCATAGGGTGATGAGGTGTATCAGCAAATGTCCCAATCAGGTGGTCAGTTTGAAGTGAGACCCCCAGTGTTTATGTCCCCAAGCAAGATTGGTACTCATTTATCGACCTACTGCAGTAGGGATGAAGGAGCTGAGTCAACCTTTCCCCTCCCTAGTATTGAACCTCGAACCTGTGATGCTGAAGCTCGAAACGCTACCACTCGGCCATTGGGCCATACTGGTAACTGAAAATCCATATTATTTAGTACTATTTCTCAGTTTTAAATCTTAAAAACTGGTATTATTAAATCAATTAAAAGAATAAAAAAAACTAAAAGAAGTGTATTCAGGAATTGTATTTAAAAAATATTTTTCAAATTAAAAACTTGTACTCATATATTTTGCGAGAAAGGTGTAATATTTTTTTAAGTTGAAACTAAACATCATCGGGGATGTGTCAAATTTAAAAATATATTTAAGCTCTTGTAATATTTCTATAAAAAAAAAACAATTTTACGTTTTTAATTGTATTTGTAAAAATACGAGTTACAATCAAACATCCATTTATTGCAGTTACTGGAGTATTACTTAAATTCAATTCAAAATAACGAGAAGAACTTTTTAATTGCTTTTGAAAAAGTATTTCAACATCAATTATAAAGTAAGAAAAGATGTAATTAATAACTAGACATTAAAATAAGAAACTTTGACATATTTCAATGGAATTCACGAAGATATATAATTATTAAAGAATTCAAGTGCTTTCGACAATAACTACAAGCACAAAACCATTTCAGTTCATTAAATTTAAGAAACTTGGCTTCCAGCTGAGAGAAAATGACAATCAGATATAGTTTCATTCTGCGATGAAGTGACCAGTAAAAAATATACAAACAGTTCTTACATTATTAATGCCACGAAAGGAGGAACATCTCCATTCTAAATAATACACCTTGTTCTTTTTAATTTTAAAAAAGTAATCATTAAAAAATATCTTTGAATACAAAATTCTTTCGAGGACTGCAATAATGAGATTTTTATTCTTTTCTCAAAGAAAATATATTTTGACAAGTTAAAGTAAATTTGAAAGAAAATTATTTTCATCCATATTTAATGGATATTCACAGTTTCAGGGTGACATTTAAATGAGGAAATTTATAATTCAGGAACAGAGTTTGGTATCATCAGTCGTTGAGATTTCTGAGGCCATACAAGGAACAACAAAATGAAATGCTTAATGATTAAAAAAGTTTATTATTCAAATTTTATTCTCATTAAGTCGCTTTAATTTTGCTTGTTGAAAATATTATTATTCTTTAGTTTAGCTTTAGTAATGCATTTATTGAATATTGAAAAAAAAGGCATGAATTCCCTTTTTTCTGTATTAAAGAAATTTTAATTTTTTTTTTCTTTTGCCATGTTATTTGATTTTTTTTTTAATTTTTAAAAGGCTCAGTATATTATCATTTTTAATCATAAGATATTTTAAAAATGCATTCTTGTTAGTTTTTTTTAATTGTATGTCTCTTATCATAGCATTTCAAATGTGCAACTAAGTTATTTAATATTAAGCCTACATCATTTTATGCAGCAATATGAATGAGAAATATTATTGATTAGGAAATTTTCTTAAAAAGGGAAATGTACTATTTTTTAATCCTTTATGTATCGCATTATGATTTATTGCAACTTTTTTTTGTGCAAACTATTTTTTTCAGTCTTGACATTGGAAATTAAATAAAATCCTTAGCTTTGTATAATTTAATTTGTTAGAACTAATTAATTAAATGTGTAGTTTAAAGTACCGTAACTACACGGAGGCTTAAAGTATTCTCATAATATAAAATGAACGTATGCCTTTTTTAACGGAGTTTTTACCTGTAAAAATGCTAAATAACCAGAAAATACTAATAGTTTACAGAACAAAATATTTATTTTTGAATATCATGAAATTTTTGAAATTTATTTACTTTTTTACGCATGAAGCAGGTTTTGCACTTAAAATTAACTTGATGATATTTAAACAAACAGTTTTTCTTTACAAAATTCGCAAAAATTCATTACATGTTGTGCCTTTTGAGTGAGGTTTTGATTGAATGTTTTTTAAAGAATTGCATCCTGGGGTAGGAAATACTGTAGTTTCTAAACATGAATTTCTGCACCTTGAGTCTTGTTCAATCTCTAGCTCGTCTTCTTAAGAATGGAACAAAAATCCCCGCAGATAATGTGTTGGGACTTCTTCCTCTGAAGAATCATCTATTAGTGCAGTAGTGCTTTCAGATGGTAGGTTCTGTAATAAATTCAACGTATCTTGAAGACTGGGCTATTTTTTTACAGACGCTCTAGGGAAATAAAATAATAATAACAATAATTATTATTATTATTATAGCATCTTGAAAACTTACTGTTGTTGTTAAATTTTACACATAAATAAATTTAAATATTGCTAATTTTTGATTAAAGAATAGATATTTCATTTAATTGTGCGGCAAAAAATACAAACTCAGATTCAAAATTTTTTGAAAACATTGAAATGGAAATAACAAAAAGAAAAAAAAAGTTAAGCTGAAAAGAAATGCCAAGAAAAACATAACACCGCAGAACTATAGTAATAACGCTACAACAGAACAAAAAACAATAATAAACTACAAGGACGGAAAAAAACTCTTCTCTAACATCCAGTGTATTGTCGGTACTTACAAGTATCAACAGTAAAATCAACTACACACTATTCGCTTAAAATAAATATTCAAATCGTTTTTCAAGGTCTTACTTAACATAGGAAAAAAATAAGACACTTACCTTTTGACATAAACTACTTTTTCGGAACAAAAATGACAATATTTGCAATCCGATCTAAATGTCAGCTGAAAATATAACTTCTATGTTTTAAAACTATTAGCCTTCCTCTATAAAACATTTATCATAGAGCAGGCGCTGTCATGTATCCTGTAAGAGTGAAATTAAAAGAGTGTTCCTGCTAAATATAGTCAAAATGTTCGTAAAAATGGTTATTCTATGTAATTTTAAAGTGAATGGTACTTATAAGTACAGTCAGTATATAAAGAATTAAAATATTCAATCAACTTGATCTTAAAAATATTATTAATTTACTTTTACAAATCCTTCCAGTAAATATTTCCTGATCAAAAAGTAGTTTATTAAGAGCTCGATTCATATACGAACTTGCATGATTTTTTTCAAACATTTTCATACATATTTCGTTTTAAAATAGTAAAAGGTAATAAGAAAAAAAAAAATGTCCACTTTTTTTTTCTCATTTCTAATTTTTTACAATATATTTATACATAATATTTGTTTTCTATGATGGATTAGTTAACCAAAAAATAATATTTAAATTCTTTGAATAAAATAAACATATTTTAAGCTTCTTTGTTCGGTCTTTTTACTATATTGATAAATAATTGTTTGGAAAATGTTACATTAATCTACTTCTTAAGAATTATCGAACATTTGTTAATTGAAAAAAATTTAATTCTTACCATACATCTTACTAATCTGAAATTAAAATTCAATTTGAATTCCATTTTTTTCATTTATTTAAAGTATTAAATACAAGTAAAGACAAAGCGTAATATTACACCAATAAAAGAATATGTAACCTATCAAAAGCTATGCAACGTAGCAGATAAAAATAAAAACTTCAAGACACACGCACGTGAATGTATATATATACATAGAGACAGAAATTTCACGACAGATATGCTATGTATAAGGAAGTACCTCGCATAGTGCAGCTTAACGCAGTACGAGCGCTGTTGTAGTTGAAAAACTAATTAGAAATTCGAGTAATAAACTTCAATTTATACGATTGATTCCCTTTTATGTGATTTGAAAAGAAATTGCACAGAAATATTTTGCCAATTTCTTTTCACCGAAATAATACTGCTAAAATGAATGAAGCTGATTGATCAAGAACAAACTCGATTGACGAAAGAAAGGGCTCGTTAGAGGACTATTTTCTACCTCTTTTATCAATAAAAAATTGGATTTGGACTTTTTTTTTTCTACAGGCTTGGACAGTCAAACTTTTAACTACAATTTTCTTCGGGGATTTCTTTCTTCCAAAAGCTAGCGTAAATGAAGTATTCCTCATTGAGGACGTCACTATGGTTATTTCGAGTGGTCATTAGTTTTGTTCAACGAAACTTTTTGAGCTTGACTGTGTTTCTTTGGTTTGAGAGAATGAAAGAGCACAATCATTAGAAATTTGATACTGGATGAGAATTTTGAGAACCAAAATGACCATCTTTACGATTAAGTAGCTAATCTCTACCATCCAAAGACTTCCGAGAAGGCGTTTGTGAATACAGTGGTACCTCTATATAACGAGCCTCTATATTGCGAATTTTTCAATATAGTTAATTTTTTCCTGGAACCTTGAAAATTTCACGATTTTCTTCGTAAAAAAACCACTCTATAGCGAAGTGCCTTTTCGATATAACTTTTTCTTTTGTGATTCAATTTTTGTTCTCCCTTTTTCTTAAAGTATTTCTGAAAAAAAATTCAAGTTATTCCCTCTCTTTAACACATTTTATGGTGGTCATATATCTTGAACTGGTTTTATTAGATCCTAGCTCCCCGAGAGCAATAGAGTTCTGAACGTTTCATCCAAGAAGTGCAACCCTTAACCCTCATTGCCCAGTTCACTAGAAATATCTTCGATATCCTCTTTCACACTCAGTGGAGGTGTCCTGGGTTCTAATTATGAAATAATGTATGTTTAATATTACTTGCATGCTTTAAATTATATATAAAATGTCCTTAAAATTCATTAATTTTAGTATAAAATTATTTTCTTAATATTGAAAATATAGTGAATTCTTCGACATTCTTTATTTTCTTGTTTTCTTTGTAGTTTTTCTCTCTTTCTTTCTTTTTTTAATGGGTAAGATATATAAAATAAACATATATTAATTTTTTAAAAAAGTTGTGAATAATTACTTTTTTAATATATAGTGCTTGTGAATTTAAAATGTGTTTTATGTGGTTCATAAAGTATATTAAAAAATGAACCTCTTTATAACGAATTTTTCATATAACGAACTTCTTTCCGGGATTCAGTGACTTCGTTACATAAAGATCCGAATGTATTTCAGTAACTCTCTTTTGCAATCCTCATCATCACCATGTATTTAACTTATTTTTGCCCTCCGATATATGACACATAATGCATTCTTTTTTGAAATTATTGTTTATAATAAAAAATGAGATTCTGTGTAATTATCAGGTGTTGGGAAACTTGAACATGATTTAAATAATGATTCACTGGATGCTGTTGATACCCTGGAATTGCTCACGGTTATTTAAACAACTCTAATTAAACATCGATAATCATAAATATTAATTAAATTTTTCTCAATTATGTTTATGAATCATGACCTGCTTGTATATGTAACTTTAACACTAGAACTTCCGGGATTTCGGTTATCCTTAAAGTATCCGACTACGTTCAGAACCGTGATTTTAAAACAGCGCATAAATGGATACTTTTCATGATATTTAGTGTAACTTAGATTAGAATACATGTATAAAATTGTTTTAAGGACATTTTGACAAAAAAAATTATTTAAATACAATATTTCGGCAAAAAATTAACTTAGAATAACCTTCTTTCAAAACGTTCTCCTTTTGTGAAAAATGCTTCTATTACAATAATATTTTGCCTGTATATAGATCAGACTTCTGTACAGATCAACTATGATTTAAGAAAAATTCGCATTTTTTTCAGAGTTTCAACCCATTGAAATAATTATCCGCGTTTTTTTTCTTAAAATTTCTCCCCTCTGTTGTCGTAAAACATAGATAAACCCACTTCTAAGTTATATATTTCAAAAACTGTAGTTCAACCTCTGTACAGAGGTCTGAGCTATATACAGGCAAAATATTATTATATAATAGAAGCATTATTCACAAAAGGAGAATATTTTGAAAATGGGTCATTCTATGTTAATTTTTTTTGTCAAAATATTGTACTTAAATAAATTTTATTGTAATACTATTCTTAAAACAATTTTATATTCATTTTCCAATTTAAGTGACATTAAATATTATGAATATTATCGATTTATACGCGCTTTTGCAAAATCACGGTTCCAAACGTAGTCAGTTACCTTAAGCGTCCATCGGTGTCATTTTGACACTGCGACATAAAATACATAAAATAATTGTTTTAACCCGCGATCACTCGCGCGGGGTGTTCTGTACACCCCAGCAACAAGAAAATCCTCCCAGGATTCTAAAAAGAATGCACAGAACCACGATTTTTTCTGTAGCTGCATATTTTAGGTCATTGAACCTTCAGGCCGGATGCAATTCCTCTTTCTCGAATGATTGGAATGTAATGACCTACAAAAGTTTATCTGGGGGGCTTAGAACTCCGGCGAGAAGTTGAGCATTTGTATACAGTCTGCTCTGAATGTTTGGAAAATGATTAAAATATATTATTATTCTTCTTTCTACTATCATTACTCATTAATTATAAAGTATATTTGTTACTGGTATATACGTTTTACTGGTTTATGAAAAAATATAAAATTATGTGTTTTAAAATAAAAATTTTGTTTGTTTAGTTTAAATTAATGTTAGTCTCATTTGTATGCAATAAATTTAATAATTTTATTTGTATAATACAAAAAACATCTTGTACTTCATAAATATGTATTATAATGACTTAATTTTATTTTCATAACTAAATACAGGTGTTAAAAGTTTGGGGTGTTCTCTACACCCCGCGAGTAACGACGGTAGCAAAAACAGGCGCGAGTGACCGCGGATTAACTAAATAATTGCAGGACTCTTGTTCAGTAGGGATTAGTTTTAAGACTTTTTAATATTATTTCATATAATTAACATATATTATATGGTCCTTTATAAGAAACTGACGTTGACATTATGTTTCACGAAGCTTGTTGGACCACCGCTTTGTCGCTAAACATTTTGAGTTGCCAATCTTCCAGGAATATTACTATTATGCCGTATCCATTCTTTGCCTAGCGATACAATCAGGATTTACTGAAATATAATAAATTATGCCGTTTTCTTCAGATACTTTGCAGTCACTTTCACTCTTATGTCTTCATCGGAATCTAAATTAGAGCCATTTATATATAATTCTCAGAAATCTCTCGCAAAAAATTATCAATTTCATCAGGGCTTGAAACTTCCCTACGAGCCATCGTTTAAGGGTGTCTGCTCTGCACAAGGTTCGAAAATCGAATGATTTTTTTATTAGCAGATAACCAAATGCTGTGTAACAAAACACTTAGACACAAAAATTAAAGAAAAATAAGATTCGTTCCCGCTGTTAACACAATAACACTTCATTCAAGGTCAAGTACATGTGCGATAGTACTTTGGGAATTTGTTTTACTATTACTAAACATGAACGACTGCTATTTATGATGATAAATTGCTTTGGTGTCGAAATGACACAGGCGGACGTTCTAGGTATTTTTAGTTAAAATTTGTCTTAATTAGCCTAGAACTCCAAAACTTTTATTGTGTAATTACCATGGAAAGTAATTAAAAGTCACGAGATATTTTCAAATTACCTGCGGAAAGTAAAAGAAACTGAACAGTCTCCGGTGTCAAATTGACACCGATGGACGTTTTAATATTAAAACACTTTGAAAAATTTTGAAATTTTAATAACTAATTAAACTTAACTTTACTCTAAACGAAGTACCAAAGTACACCAGAATTCCTGATAAATCCTTTAAAAATCTCAATGCTAAGTCTTTAAAGAATGTTTCAAACCCAAAAGTATATATTTTTTCAAACCTAAAATAAAATTCTGGTTCAATGAATTTGATACATTTTTTAAAAAATATAAATCACCAGAACCAAAGAAGTTAGTTGAATCTGTATGAATGACTAATTACGATGGAAATTTCCTTATAATTTTGAAATTCATTGTGTCCTAATCATTGAATCTTTTTAACCACATACAAAATTTTAATAGTATGAAATATTCTCATATGGGTATTTTTTTTATTTTAACCTTTCTGCAACGTTAAAGAGCTAAACACAAAATTGACGCATTTTCACAGGTGGAAAAATGATCCAATGTTAATACATATTTCGGACTTATCTATCCTATATAGAGTGTAGGAGTCATACTTTACTATACACTGAATCAATTCATTTTTTCTGATGTAAAATAAGTTCCATATTCCATTCCTTATTCTTTAATTTTATAAGTCTTGCCTAGTACACATTACTATAAAAATTTGCATCTTCGGACCGTTTCATAATTTCCAGTCAATTTTCAGGAAAAGATATACAACCTTTGACAAAAAAGTTCGTTGAATGAAGTCAGAACTGCCAATCTGGAAACAATGGCGAAACAAAACGCGGCACATGCTTAGCTGCAGGGGTTGACCATCTTCCACCACCATTGTTCAGTTGAGAGTCGTTTGTGTTCTGAGTACGATTTGTTTTACAAATTGCTTGTTTAGTGCGTTGGTTCTTAACTGAGAACAGGAAAATGAGCGAACAAAACATCAATTTTAGGTTTTGTTTTAAACTTGGCAAGACGCCTACATAAACTTATTCGATTCTGGTACGTGTTTATGAAGATCAATCACTTTCAATGAAGTGTGTGTACGAGTGATTCGCAAGTTTTTGAAAAGTCCTGGAAAGTATTCCTGACAACCCAAATAGCGAAAGACCGGCAACCTCCGTCAGTGGCGAAAACATTGAGAAAGTGAATAAATTAATCACGGATGATCGTAGATAAACTATGTGCATGATAGCTGGACAATGAATGCTGTAAGGTAGATTGAAATTTTCACCCATTTCACGAAACATCTGCACAGGACACGACCCCAGTACGCACAAGATTCATTATTTTTTGTGCACGACAATACTCGCCCCCACACAGCCAATATCGTCAAAAAGTTCCCAGCAAAAAAGGAGGTGGTGCAAATTGAACATCCACCATTCTCGCCAGATCTCAATCCTCCAGACTTTTTCTTATTCTCACGACTCAAACTCACTTTAAAAGGACAGAGATTTGACGACATTTCTGACATCCAAAGAAACGTGACAAGGCTTTGAACCTCATCTCAAAAGAAAACTTCTGGCAAAGTTTCCAGGACATGTATAGATGATTTTAGCAGTCCATAGTTATGAGAGATGACTATTTCGAAGGATAATAACACAACTTTCGTTAATATTCCATTTACGATAGTGTTACAGGACTATTCACCAAACTTTATTGTCAGATGTTGTATGTGGATGAGAAAACTCCTATATCTGAAAATATGTTCCAAGTTTGATTTAAGCTCTTTTTTTAAAGTGGAAGCAATTGTAACATATAGAAAACAGTAAATTTATCACAACATATAATCTTCAATCGTCATATTTTGAAAGTTCATTTAGAGCAGTTGTGGCCAACTCAAATGACCTTGAGGGCCACTTCGGAAAAACATTACAATCTGGAGGGCCGCATATAAAAGGATTTTATATGCGGTCCGCATTTGTGGATCCATTACATACATTTATTGGATTAAAACAAAGGCAACATGATAAAACAGAAACAGTTATGGGATGAATTTGTCGCAAAACACTATACTATAAGCAAAAATATTGCACGAAATATTCACATTTGCATAATATTGAATGTTGTATGTCAATTAATGACACAATTCTTTAATAATTCCCTTTTCCTACGGTTCATAAATTATTTTAAAAATGTTTTTCAGTTACATATTTATATAAAATATGAAAAGCTTTCTTAAAATAGCTGTAGTTAAAGAACATCCAAAATTATTTTTCACTGAATTAATATTTCTGCCTAGATAAAATGTCACTTTCAGTGACAAATCTTTTTTGCATCGTCAAAATGATGCATGATATATGACTTCCTAGCATCATTTAAAAACAGCACGAAAAAATATACCTGACTTAAGAGCAGTAAGTGTAGTAAATAGTTCCTAAGCGATGTTTTTAAAACGGTTTCGAATCAAGGGAGAAAAAACTATTCTAAAAGGGTTTTTTTCTTGCTTAAATTTCTCAATTCAGAAAAAAAAATCTAGTCTTCGTTTTTAGTCTGGCTTCACCCTTTCTTTGGATTTTGATAGCATCGGGGCCTCTGGCACTTCATCAAGTTTTTAGGGTGTTGTCACTTTGAACAATGAACACCTACGGCGCCCTTCATATAGAATCGAAAGGGACTGTCATAAAATTAAACTGATAAGTTTACAGTAACAAAATTTAATCTATCTATGCGTAATTGATAAAATTATGAAAAAAAAACATGTAATTAAGTTGTTCTTATATCTGTATTTTCCTCATAACAGTCGGGAAAAACATTTAAATCAATATTTGAAAATTATTATATATAACACTGCAAAGAATATTTATTTAAATTATAAATTTCGAAATTAAAACAAAATCATCCCAATTTTATAAAATATTTGAATTAGGAAAAAAAAGTATGAATTTAATAAATTGTTCTTTGTAATATCAGAGAAAAACAACTTTATTTATATACACAATAAGGAAGAATAATTGCTAAATTAAACGCTTTCATATATAATTTCACTTAAAAATTCAAATGTTACAATATAAGTTGAGTGCATACAGAAGAAACAAATAATGTTCTTTAAAAATATTTCATTGTGTGTTATTCAGACTAGGTAATGGGGTAAACGAAGTAACTATACTAATGGGAAAAAAATATTTTTATACATAAAAAAAACTTAATATTTTAAAAAATTCCTCCAGATTATATTAAGTATATAAAAAATATTAATGGTAGCTCATTTTCAACCAGCGTTGGTACTATAAAGGACATTAAATTAAAAGTTTAGATTAATACATGATAAACAAAACATTTGTCATGAAATTATTGCATTGCTCATTTAAAATTAAAAAAAGGACCAATAGTAAAACGCAATCATACGTCTAAAAATTATAATTATTAATCTATTATTTTAAATCTTCAAATAAAAGATTGTTTTAATATTGACATTTTTATGAATGCATATCTTGATACCAAATGGAAAAAAAAAATTTGTCATATTACTGCAAAATATGTTTGATAAAAATTTTGTGTTAGGCATGCACTTAAAAAAAAATAAATTTAAACTGTCAATTTCCTCACAATTTCTGTGAATTTGATAAAATTAAATAGAAAACTGTATCTAATTTATATTAACTATATATATATATATATATATATATATTACTTAAGAAATGCTGGTTTACCTTTTTTATAGCATAGCATATTCAAAAACCATGTATTCATTCCTTGGTAAAATTTTATGCAGTAACAAAGGGAATTCAACAAATAATTCTGATAGTGGCATGGACAAGGGTCACTTAAACGCCTTAATTTTTTAATACAATTTTAATTTTTATATTTCCAAAAAAATTCCAGTGCATTAAATGTTTAATGAGGAACAACAGATTCTACATTCACTTGATCTTGTAGTTAAGGCATTTTTTTTAACATTTACATAGTAATTTAATATAATTATTAAAAATGAAATTATACATATTTGTCTATTAACTATATTAAGTTTTTTTTTATTTCTAACTAATCATAAGAAAAAATATAAGAATCATTTTTTTTTCTAATTATTGTAGAGAATTTCATTTCTGTCCTTGAATCAAATAGAAAATATTCATCTCATATAGTTTTGAAGATTATGCAATAATTTTTAATTTTAATATATGTTATATATATTTTTTTTTATTTCACACATTGCATAAAAACTTTTTAGTCGTCTTTCATTGTAAAGCAATTATTTTACAATTATAAAACACATTTTATTTAAAAAAAAATATTTGATGTTAGTTTAAATATCTAAAATAATAGATTTTTTTTTCATGTAATGGATATGTATTTTGTATACCTGTAAACCCCTTACATATTTAATTATACAAAAAAAATTTTAACGTATAACTTAAAATGTATTTTCTTGAATATATTTTCAATAATTATTGTCTTCAAAGAAAACTTTAATAATTATTCATAATTTTTGATTGAAAAAATAACTTTTTAAATTCCTTTATTTCACTTTTTCAAATTAGAGGTTTTTATCACAATTTTGCATTACATTACTTCCTTATCCTTAAATTATTTGAAAATAAATACCAAAATCCTCATGTTGACATATATTACTTTTTTTTCTCCTTAGAATATTAAAATATATTACATCCAAAATAAAGGGACAGTATCATCAGCTGTAAGAATTTTAATATTTCACGTGAGTTTACTTTATGAAAGAATAATAAGGTGACTGGAAAAACATCTAAAAATGATTTCAGTCTTTTTTTTTCCTTATCATATTCCAAGCATTCCTTTTCTACTTCTGAAATTACTGACAGATGCAAAGGTAAAAATAGAATTTTTTATTTATATGACATTTCATTATGAAGCTAAACTAAACATAGTAAGGTGAACAAATGATTGCACTTTAAGGATTTAGAGTAATATTTTGATCTAAATGTTTATTGAAAACACAATATTTCAAAATTTTATTGAAAATGAGACATCTCTAATATTTAAAGAAATAAATTATTACGAGTTTTTGATGGGAAAAGTTGCATTTACTTGTTACTTTAACGATTTCAATATATATTATGAATTGAATTGAGTGTATTATGAACTGAGTGCAAAAATACGTTACAGTTATTTTTTATGAATGATATTAGTTTATTAAATCAAACCTTAAATATAATAAGAATATTTTAACGCCATATAAATAAATATTATTTTTGTTTTTTAAAGCAATCTAAATTATTCCAAATGGTATATTGTATACAATTACTAAGAGAAATAAACTTCTCCTTATTTCAGTATTTAACAATACTAATTTAAGAAAAAAAAATTCAAAATATATTTTTAAGGGTCATAAATAGGTTGAAAGAAATTGAAACATAATGCTTAAATGATTAATAGGCTATTCCATAAAATTCAAAATTTTACAAAAAATCTTTTCTCTAACGACAAAGATCAACTTATTCCAGATCAATTAAGGAATATGTGTGTTTGGTCTATTTACACATTTCGATAATAGCTTCATTTCTTAAAAAATTATTGTGTAAAGAAGAAAACATTTAAATTAGTTACAAATTTTAATTCATTATTTTTAATAAATATTATATGAGGTAATGTATCAAATAGTATATTTTGCGTTTGAAAAGTAAAGACGTTTTAAAAGTTATTTTTTTCGTACAATGAAAATGTATACCGTGAAAAATCCGGTGTATAACGCGCACTCATACTTTCAAGCTGCAATTTTTAATTTTTAAGTATATTCGCCGTATAACGCGCACCCACTTTTTTATGAAGAAACCTGAAATGTACATATGCAATGCTGTTATGTTTGGAAGCGATTTATTCGAGGTATTTCCCTAAGCCTTTGCAAAAATAGTATAATTTAAGGACTACAACTTTTTAAGTTCATTAAGAATAACATTTCTTTAAAAAAAACAGTACTTCGAAATATGTAGAAGTCTAATATTTTTATATGTTCATCTCTTTTTTTAAAAAATCTTAAGGTTATCATTTTTATAACCTGCGTATAATGCGCACCCGAAAATTTATATCTAGTTTACAGTGTTCAAAGTGCACGTTATACGCCGGATTTTACTGTATTTAATATTTAAGCATAATGGTAAACAATGATAATATTTACAACAACTAACTAAAACTATATTTTGTGTAATGATATCCATCTAAAATGTAGAAATGTGAAAGATAAAAAATACCAAAGGCCAAATTTCT
This sequence comes from Trichonephila inaurata madagascariensis, assembly GCA_019973955.1. NCBI lineage: Eukaryota > Metazoa > Arthropoda > Arachnida > Araneae > Nephilidae > Trichonephila > Trichonephila inaurata. Next base: position 142,130 of record BMAV01008309.1, read on the forward strand.
TAGAGAGATAACACACAAATACGAAGGCAAAATGCTTTCAAATGCAGTCTTCTTCTTGGCAAAGAAGAGGATAAAACCAGAATTGAGTTTTCCTACAATGGCAGGCAAACACCTTGGCATTGAATTAAATAAGTTTTACATGTCTTGTTGGGCTTGTCTAGAAGGCAGCTTATCCCTTTATCTACCTACGGTACTTATAAGTACCACTCACTTTAAAACTACATATAATAACCATTTTTACGAATACTCTGACGATACTTAGCAGGAATGTTACTTTAAATCCACTCGTCCAAGATATATAGCAGCACGGGCTCTATGACGAGCATTTTAGTGGAGAAGGTGAATAGTTTAATTTAGTGTGGGGAATTACTTTAGTGGGGAAGGTGAATAGTTTAAAGAAGAAATTGCGTTTTTGCCTGAAGATGTATTCAGTGAATTGTGAAGCTTGTCATTTTTGTTCCGAAAAAGTAGTTAATGTAAAACGGTGTCTTTTTTTTTGTATGTTAATGAAGACCTTAGAAAACGGTTTGACTATTTATTTTAAGTAAACAGTGTTGTATCTAATTAATTTTACAGTTCAATATATTTAATTAATTAATTAGCTCTAACGGATTAAATTTCCCAAAGTTGATTATTTTTTATGTATATCCCTTAATTTCTAACGTAGTTATTAAAAGAATATATTATTTGTAAAATACTGCATTAAATCATAATGCGGTAGATAAAGCGTTAAACTGCCTAAACCTTTTTCCGGTTCTGGCAAAGTGCATTTTATGTCAGACAAATCAATCTTCAATCATTGAACAGACAGTTAAATAAGCGGAAGATGGAGATAACAGGCAAGCAAAAGTAACAATGAAAATTGTTGGACAAAAAAATTCTGGGGCCTTGCACATCATACGTGGTCACGTACTGTCCTGTTGGAATGTAGAAATAATAGGTTTTCCGTCTTCAAAGTTTCCTCAGTATTGTTACCATTGCACTGGTAATGTGCCCCCCCCCCAAAAAAAACATTATACTAGTGAAGGATTGGCGAGGCAATGCATAGAAAAATAGCTAATCCACGATGTCTCCAGACTCTAATCAGATCACTTAGTGTAACAGCCAGAAGCGGGAATCGTGTGTAAAGGGAATAGCGTGCATCCATGCCCTCCAGTTGCCCATGTTCATCATTCAATGTTCCTTAGAGACACATAAACCCATGAGTTTTAAGCTAAGGTAATCCCAGTAATGGATATCATCTTGCAAACACTACACTGTGCTGATTGTGGATTAACAGACAGCTGTGTTTCGATATTACTTTTGAAATATATATTTGTATAAAATGAATTTCAAATAGTTACATGTTCAATTTCATATACACTCATTTCTAAAATTAAGGACACAAGCATGTTTTTCGTCATAATTTTAAATCGCATTAAAAAAAAAAACTTTTGGAATTTCTATTTTATATATTTCGAAGAATTGGTAGTACAATAAATATCAACCTTCAGATTAGGAAAAGATGTTGTTTAGTGTTAGATTTTGCAGAATTACTGGACTGAGCTTAAGAATATGAGATTTTCTTTCTGTAATTTGGGGAATGTTACATTAAGAAAAAGTTAGCCTGTTAGCAGCGTGGATGGACATTTGAGATGGAGAGCCATTGGCATGATTGAAACTGACCCGTCTCAAGCGAAGTAGACTAGATAATTACGAGTGACCCAAGAATGGTATCCAGGCCATAGAATAAATCCCAAACCAGTGATACTGTCACCAGGAAGGATAGCTAAGGTTTCCACAGAGCACCAACATCTGCCCGGGATCGCTACTTGGCTTTAAGTGCACGACGGCGTAGATGGACAACGCCTCCTCAGCTTTCTAGTGACCTTGCTGATGTGTCTGGAAGAAGAATTTCCAGGCAAAAGCTCTGCAGCTGTCTTCCAGAGACTCTCCTTTATGCCAGGGGTTCAGTCTTCTATGTCCCTTTGACTGCATCCAAAACAAAAGACAGGATATTTCTGGAGCTTAAAACATCAGTCATGGGCACCTCAAGAAAAAGGGAGCCTGTTACTTTCAATAATGAGTCTAAATGTACTAGACAAGGTGATTTTCACAAGACAAGGTGAAAATAGAACTCACTTTGATCCCGACTACATATCAAAAATCGACAGATTTCGTAGAAAAGGAATCCTTGTGTGCGGCGGCAAAATGTTCAGAAGTCGCAAGCTCCTGTACATTTTGAATGTGAGTACTACTAACTCATAACGCTGTATGGATGAGATCCTGAAAGCATATATGAGGTTTTCCTAGCAGATATGGCCCCGGACAACTTTTTTTTGGATGAAAATGAGCGGCCACACAGAACTCACATTGTTGATGAATTTCATTAAGGAGGGGACATTCACCATACGGATTGACCCTCGAGGCTTCGGATCTAAATCCTATTGAACATATTTGGGATGGTCTAGGAAAAGCCATTTCTCAGTGTTGCCCTCTCTTAGGACCCACTAGGAGTCAAAGGTCGAGCTTTTAAAAGAATGGGCTTTGTTGCCACAAATATTTATTAACACTTTCATTAGTAATATGGAAGCTCGTTATAAAGCTTGTATACCGGTTAACGGTGGTAACACTCAAATTTGACAGAATTTTAACAAGGTAAATGCTATATCTCTGATTCATGATTTCACAATTTTTGGATATATCTTTGATCTCGATTCAAAATTAAAATCTTTTGTGTATGGCTATGTTGCTATATTCTTTTTCACACTGTAAGACGTCTCTGGGCCAAATTTCGTGGCTACACAGCGAATAGTTCATCAGTTTTCCTTATTTTGTGTTTGTGACCTTAATTTTGGACATGAGTATAATTTTTGTTCCAAGCAAGATTTACAAATAAAAATACATTTTCTTCATAAATTCATTGATTGATACTAAAATAAACTGTATGTTTTATGAAAAATTAAATAAATAAGTTTTAATAAAAAATTTGTCCATATTTGCTTCTCATGCATGATCGAAATCGACTTTCCGTACTGTCGGTTAAGTTGTTTGAAACTGAAAAGTAATACAACACAAAAACATGGAACTATTAATGTTCGTTTTTCATTTAATGACTAAGAAGAAAACTTGAAGAATCCACCTGTCAGTCAAGGTTGTCACAAAGAGGCTCCATCAGAACCAGTAGTCAAAGTTACTCCACGGATTGCATTCTGATCAGCCTGAGAGATTGAAATTCAGTTGGGATTCAAACTCCTCTATGAGTGGATTTTTAAACAGTGTTTTAAGTTCATACTGTCTAGTGTCTTGTTTTCCTCAGGTAAACACACGTTTTGAGTCACTCTGTAAAGAAAAAAAAGAGACGCTCTGGTGAAGAATGCAGGAGCCAATTTCTTTCTGGTCTGCAATGTAGTGCAACATAAACGGGTATATTTATGCCTTCAACCAATAGATACGCTCACAAAACGGTCAATATTATGGTTCCTTAAACGAGAAAAAGTTTCCTCGCCATAACAGATATTGATGTCCTTCATGCTGCACAAGGTTCGGAGATCAGATCTTATAGTCGAAAAACTAGAAAATGATCTAGTGCAGTAATTGTAACCTATGACTGGACAATAATGGGTCTGATTTATATTGAAATATTAGATTCAAGTTCCATTGGATCTAAACATTGAATCCAAAGTCTTATGAAACTACGAATAGCAATATCACTTAGTAATTATCCTATTGCCATTTCTCTGAATGTCTACTAACTTAAGGAATTAAATAAATGACGACTTCTAGGCATTGTTAACAGTATAATAATAGCAATTGAAGATCAACAAGCATTAAAAAAGATTTCATAAAAAATATAAAAACGAAGCATTTGAATTCTTCACTGACTGCTATAACGGTATTCAATTATTTTAAAAATAAAGAAGTGGGTATAATTGTTTTTTTAGTTGTTATATGGAAGCTATTTTAATCTTCTTTTTCTCATATAACTTACTTATCTACATTTTTATTTTTTAAAATTTTGAATATTAAAAACAAACACTGGTTGTACCTTTACTTTTAGAAGCCAGTACATATAGAAGAGAATACTATAAATGTTTTAATTCTTTTTAGAAAATCTTGTAATAAATATTAAAATTAAATTTAAGAAACTGTTATATTAAAGGCTGCCTTTAATATTCAAAAAAAATTCAAATAAGATTTTTAAATCAATTTTCTAAGTTTATAAAAAATTCCATTTTTTGGAGGAAAACACTGTTTAAAAGGAGTATTTCAAAAAGAAATATCTGAAGTACGTATTTTAAAATGTTTCATTAAGCATGTAAATGAAAAATTAAAACTTTTAATAATAGTATAAAAACGTAACCTAAATAAATCCCCAAGAGTCAAACCCCAATTATTTCTCTAAATAATCACCCAGGAATGCAAAGGTTCTATTCCTCATATATATCATTCTTGTGAAATATGGATATGTCTTCTCTTTTGACAAAACAATGCCAAGAATATAAACGCTATTAAAACTTGCTTTCCAGAAATTCTAGCGGCAGTCTCGACTAAACTAGATCTGACATAAACTTCTAAAATTGCTCTATGTAGAGTCATACATTTTAATCAAACAGGAATAGTCTTGAGAATATATTCCGTGAAACTAATACTTTAACCTACCACTCCATATATTGCTTACAGTCTATCTTACATCCTTTTATAATTTACTACTATTGGTAATAGCCAAGTTTTATTATTATACTTATACTTCTTCTTACAAAGCCTTATACTAACTATTTATCAAAGGACAGAGATAATATTTTATTAAGATTTTAAGTAATAAAAATATATCATTTTATTAGGAAAATGTTCAGTTTAGTGAAAACACCAATAAAAAATATCAATCACTTACGTCTCGTCTGGTCTTTATTTAAGGTATCCGGGTACGTTCGGAACCGTGATTTTGCAAAAGCGCATAAATGGATAATTTTCATGATATTTAGTGTCACTTAGATTAGACTACAAGTATAAAATAGTTTTAAGGACATTTTGACAAAAAAAAGTTATTTAAATACAATATTTTGGCAAGAAATGAACTTAGAATAATCTTTTTTTCCAAATGCTCTCCTTTTGTAAAACATGCTTCTATTATAATAATATTTTACTTGTATATAGCTCAGACTTCTGTACAGAGGTTCAACTAGAATTTTTGAAATATATAACTTAGAAGTGGATTTATCCATATTTTATCACAACAGAAGGGAGCAATTTTATGAAAAAACGCCGATAATTATTTCAATGGGTGGTAACTCTGAAAATAATGTGAATTTTTCAGCAATTCTAGTTGAGCCTCTGTAGAGAGGTCTGAGCTATATACAGGTACACTATTATTATAATAGAAGCATTTTTCACAAAAGGAGAACATTTGGAAAAAAGATTATTCTAAGTTCATTTTTTGTCAAAATATTGCACTTAAATATATTTTTATTGTAATGCTATTCTTAAAACCGGTTTATATACATTTTCTAAGCTAAGCGACACGAAATATCATAAATATTATCTATTTATACGCTTTTTTAAAATCACGGTTTCGAACGTAGTCGAATACCTTAAAGATGATTAAGTGAAATATGTATGTTCATGCTTAAAAGTATGTATGTAATGTATATTTTAAAAATATTTAATAAAAATATTTTTTAGTTTTAAAATTCTAATTAATTTTGTGTTTTGTATGTGTTTCTATAAGAAATTTTTATTGTATATTTGACACTAAAAATTATAAGAAAAAATATTTTATTGGCTTGCATCGATGTTATAGAATTTTCTCTCAATGCTTAATATATTTTCAGTTTGGTCAAATGCAATGATAGAATTTAAAATTTGTAACCACAAACTAACTTAAAATGTTTTATCTTAAAATAATTTAAGAATACTACTAATTAGATGTTCAAATTCATGGAAGAGAAAAGAAAGTTGTTTTTGGCATTATCATACTTTAATCTCACTTTTTTTCCCTTATTGCAGAGAAATAATTGGGTTTATTTTCATATAATGGATCAAATGGGAACTAAACCCTGAACTGGTTTGCCCGTCACAGTACGAGCTAACGAAAAATGGCTACAGACTGTTTACACATACGCAATACTGGCACTGATTATTCTTATTTCTATCTTTGATTTGTACACGTATTGTTAATTATTATAGTGAAATTATTAGGACTCAAGTTTTTAAGAGATGTAGTATCAACACAGTACTGAAGTACTTCTCATCCGGGATTCTTATTCAGGTGATGGCGAAAATCTTTCTTTTTCTTTGAGTGAGTGAGTGAATGAATATGAATTTTAATGGCGCAAGGGCTAATCTCGGCCAAGTTGCGCCAAACACTCGTTAAAAAAGTATTTTTTTCTTTTAAAAAATGCTTAAAGTAAATGCATATATGCATATGCATGCATGCACGCATGCACACATACATGTATAATATTAAAAATCTAATTAAAGTTTTTTCAATAGAAAAAACAAATTTTGAACAATGTTCATTTGTTAATATAGGTCTGTGGTCTGGACGGGAAAAGAGGAAAGGGAAATTGAATGACAAGAAGGAGAGTCGAAAATAGAGAAGGATCACTAGGGTACCCCAGGGTCGTGACACCCGTGTTTACCAAAGACAGTAAACCCCTTGAGAAATAGAAAAAGATCACTAGGGTACCTCGAGATTGTGACACCCGTACTCACCTAAAGAAGGTGAGCCACCTGAGGGACCTTTTTCTTTGAAGGCAAGAGTTTAAATTCAATAAGGAACAAGGCAATGTGCAATCTGTTGTTTGAGAAGAAATGAAGATGGAAAGATAATCCAAAAGAGGCTGATATTATCTGTCTTCATTGTAGTGTAAGACTGAGTTTTACATCATGCTTCGAATTGTGTGTGCATATGTATAAACATATACACGCAAAATCTTCAACCATTTGAAAAGGATGTACGGTCATGAAATTTCTTTTTGTATGTATAAGAAAAAATATTTTAAGAAATGTGAAACATTTTCATAGCTTGCAGATTGGATTTATAGAAAGCAAACATTTAGGGGTTTTCCTATTCGTAAATTATAAAAAAAAATAGTGTGAAAACTTTAAAATTGAAAATTAATATAAAATTCTTCTATTTTTGCATTCTGCTTAGTATTATATTTCGTTATATTTGATAAAAAAAATCCCTTTTTTTTAACACTTTGGGGAAACAAATTTTCCGCTTAAGAGATTAAAACTACGAAAAATTATTACGACCTGAAAATTTCATTCATAAAAAAAAATCTATATTTAGATGAATGTCAAATGAGAATTGGAAATATACCCACTAAAGTGGGTGGCATTGTCTTCATGAAGTGATTTAAAATGAAATAATTCGACTAATTTATCTGAAAAATTAGGAGAGAATTACACTTACATTCATTTTTTATATTATGTTCTTAAAAATTAGAAATAAGAATTAGTGATGAATTTTTCACTTGAAAATTTCGTTGCATAACTTATGCAAGAAAAATGAATACAGTTAAAAATAAATTAAGTATTACAATACAGATGAAAATGTAAACACATTTTATTTTTATAAGGAATGAATTCATTTATTTCATTTGCAAAAACAATACTAAAAAGGCAGAAACTCATGTTCAATATTATGGTTACAAATTTAAGTACAAATTTAAATGTGGAGATGAAGAGTTGAGATTTATTTTTCCCAACTTACACAACTTATTTAAAATAAATAGAACTTCGTAAAACATGTAAACTACAATTTTATAATTCGTACAACGAGTACGAACAGTTATGTAACAGTACAATGAGGGTTGATTCGCCGTAAGTGGACAGGGGTATCCCCCCTAGTATATAATTAAATAAAATATAATATAAAATATAGTAACCTATTGTTCTCTTTCTAAATTGATATATCTGAAAAACTATTTTTATATCAGATGCAAAAATAAAATCAGATTAAAAAAGTAACCTTTTAAAGGTCAAAAATTATAAATTAATTCAGTTGCTTAAAAATTGAATTTCAAAATTCCCATGAAGCAAAAGTGCAATTTATCAGTTTTTATTGATAAAAAGTATAATGCTCTTCAATAATTTTTAAGAGAATAAAGGCATTTCAATTTTTCATTTTATTTTGATGTACCATTACTGTTGTTGATGGCAACGTCAAAGAAAGATCTCAGACAAAAGAAACTGAATTATGAAATACAAAAACATAAGACCTCCTAGCCTTTTTTCCCCTTACATTTCTATAACATCTCGATAATGTACATCCCAGTACTTTGTGGTCATTCCCCCATCCTTACCATAGGGTCAAAAGACAGGTCCGTAAGAACAGACGAAATGAAAGACTGATGGACGAAAACAAAAACGCATACGAAAAATAAAAGTCTTATGTATAATGGTCCACAGCTGTTCCATTCTGTCCTTTTGTTTACCCGAGATTCACCGTTTTCTTTTCCTGTTTTCCTTCTCGGATTCTTTCCCCTTTTCCCAGCGGAAATACCGGCTTTTCCATCCAGGAGAGATGGCAACTTTCAAATGAACATGGCACTCCTATTCAACCATGCAGAGTTTCTCTCTTTAAATATTCATTACGACTTCACACTTAACGTTAAATATTCATATCATAGGAGAAAAGTTGGACAGTCCTAAGTATTTTTCGTTCAAAAGCACTTTTATTTCTGCGTTTGAAAAAAGTTTTGGTAGATGAAATGTTTCTGAATAATGTTACATAAATTATTTTACAACCAGCAACGGTTTTCTGCTTTTGCTGGAAAGAATATGCACAAAAGACGAAGATGCATTTTTTTGCAGCAAAGCCATTTTAACATGAAATTTTTTTTTTTTAGTTTTATTTGTTTTATATCGAGTTATTTTTAACGATTCTTTTAAAATACATTTAAGATGCAAAACTCATTTAGTTTAATGCATTTTGGTGTGATTTTTCTGGAAAATGGTATCAAGTTTAAAAAAAAGGGTCAAAGAAAACTAAATATTAACCATATTGCAATGTACTGTTAACTTATTCGATATCTTTATTATTTAAATTTATAAGAAATTAGATTATAATATTACTTACAAATAAATAATATTTTTACTTTTGTTTATCTTCAAAAATGTTTCATTGGCTGAGCTCTATGAATCAATTATGCCGATGCAGTAACTAGGCTCAGAATGTATGTTAACAGTTAAATATTAGAAAATATCTCTAAATGTATTGAACAAAACAGGCGGAAATCTCAATATACTTATTTGACACTCCATAGATCATCTATTTTTGAGAAGAATAAAATATTATCATAATTTTTATAATATTAAGCTAGAGATAATTTATTTAATTGGTTCTAATTTAAACCAAAAGATTTTACAATAATGTAAAGATTTAGAGTAGCTTATTTTTGTTTCAATTCCTTACATTGAATTGAATTTGAATTTCAATTTGTCCACTTTCATTTATCATCCCTAGATGAAGAACTTTAACCACCAGTGTAATTAATTTATAAAATTTATCATGAACTATTGACCTTTTCGTCTCATCGTATATTTAAATGCAATTTTAAATGATTTTCAATAAAAACATATTACATACGGTTTTCTAAGAAAACACTTTTAACATTTTATGAAACAAAATTTAATTCTAACCAGAGATTCACACAAAGAAATTAATGAGAAACCTTTTGAGATTACAAGAATACTTGCTCCAAAATTTTTAAGTAACTTCCTCGAGACAATACCAAATTTATAAAGGATTATTAAGTAGATGAAATAGTTTATTTCAAAGATAAATTCAAAATTATATATATATGTGACTGAATATCCACTGAAAGTAATTAACTTTCATTCTCACGAGATTTTATTACAATTTTGTCTGAGTGCACTTTTGTTAGATGATATGATAAGTAAGCAAAGTTCTTATATGTTACGATGAATAATTCTTTCTTTTTACTTAATTTCATATACATGATGAAATATCAAGTTATTCCAGTCAGTTAAAAAAATTTTTAAATCTTTGAGGAATAATTACTTGACGTTTTTTTTTTATTAGGAATTAAAGGAGATAGGATTATTTTCATAGTGTTCCATATTCTATTTTTTTTTTCATTCTCAAAATATTGAATAGAAGGATGGGAGACAACAGCAACATGAAATGAATTTAATCTAAAATTAACCCCATGACGGTGCTTAGAATTTTAGTTTATTGTTTGTCACCTGATTACCACTGAAAGTCACAAGATCCATTGTTAATGGTCCATTTTCTACTTTCACAATTTACAATTCATTACAAGAGAAATGTAACTTAATTAAAACTTGAGAATATTATTTCGAGCTTTCATGAGCAAATTAAATGTTTTAATATTTACATTTGAGCGAATATATATAGATGTAGAATAAAATAATAGGAACATTTTCAAATGTATAACATTTTGATTGTCCAATACGGCTTCGCCCTGCGTCACAATCTCCTGCCATTTAGTGACAGAACAAGTGAAAATATTTTTGAAATATTTGGTAGTGTGAAAGTTGTATCAGAGAATATTTTCTTTTCCAGACAAGACTTCAATATATTCGAACTGTCCAATGTGCAAAGATGCTTAGTGGTTGGAGTACGCCTTACCGAGCTTCCATGTAGAGAACAGCCAACCATGTGGATGTTTCGAGGAACAAAGTGTCAAGTGTTGTGCCAGCTTACACAGACATGGAAATTGTGTCCACTGCAAATCAGAAATTAGGTTTGTCGAAGTGGACAAGCAAGACAAAATACATGCACACTAACCTACGAGATGAATACACATTCCCGAACACGCGTATCCACCAAAACTATTAAAAGGAAACAGAATGCTGCGACAATTTGCTGAAGAAGGTCCCTTTCAAAGCTGTCAGTGTCATCATGGATAGTGGCATACATAAAGGTGAACTTGGGGTTTAAACTCCTCCCATTGGTCAAAAAAAATTTATAATATTTAGCATAATAATAACCTCTCTATAATCTCTATTTCGTCTATATTTTTTTTCAAATATAATCCTCACAAGAAACTAGTATATATATGATAGTGTCTAAGAGTACTATGAAGTACCGACAACGGTATCCAGACTTTCAAACCTAGACACACCAGTAATGAGAATAAGGCATCAAGGATGAAGAATTATTATTTATATTATTTCCAGCCATCGGATGTGTTCATCCGGTAAACATCGGCTACAGCATTTTATGCTGACTTCCTGGCCCTTGTCCTAAAATATGAAAATAAGCCTGTGATGGTGAGGAAACTTTAAGTGGCTTGGGATTTCAGGTATACTTGAAATAGAAGATTGTAGCCGAACAGTATCGTAATATTCTCGCAGATTATTTCACCATTTACTTTAGACTGTTTCCTGAAGAACATTCTAGGTTAAAAAAGGACAATGTTCCTGCTCCCATCACTGGTTGTACTTTCTCTCTCACAACTTTTATATAGTTAGACAACTAAGACGATGAATAGAACATCATTTAGTGTCAGAGAGAGAGAGAGCCCTTGTTCTCATCATCACTGAGTTTTAAAGTATTTTTTAGAGAACAATGTTCTTGCCCAGTTTTCTCTTCCAGGCACACGATCTGAACTAGTAATCACTCAGCAGAAAAAATTGGGTGCGAATTTTTTTTGGACATTGTGCATGACTTTTATTCGTAAAAAAATTCTTAATAAAAATACAATGTTAATAGATGTTATTAGATTATTTTACTCATACCTGTATATATATATATATATATATATATAATGCAGAAATAAAAACAGTGAAAATTAATTTTTTACTTTCCATTCGCTATAAAGGGGCTTCAAATTCCTCCAGAAAAAGTAAATCATAAAAATCATCCCTTAAAAAATTATTATGAGATTATTTTGCAGTCATTTTCAAGATAGGCGTTTTAAGATAGTTCCATAAATACCAACACTTAAAAAAATATTCGCATTCTCTTATAAATTGTACATGTAAATTTATGTATAAATATTGCACTAAATTACTATGGATTTAAACTTAAGCAAAACAAAAAGTTTGAAAATATCGAAGAAATGCAGGGTATAAAAAAATAAATTGGCTTAGGGCAAAAATTGCAAGGTTAAACAATGTTTTAAGGCACCAACCTTTCCCTTTATTTGTCTATACTGAGCTGAAGGGAAAATTGTAAGAGAAATTTCAGTTAGAAATTGTGTACATTTTTTATTAAATTTAATTTGTATAAAATTTATAGAGAAAATTCTATTTTTATAGAAATTTGTGTGTGTGTGTGTGTGTGTGTGTCTTTTTTTTTTTCTCTGCTTCTCTTTATAATACTAGAGAAAAAGTCGAGTTACAATTTTCTTTCCTTTTTTTAATTTTGAAAAACGTACCTTCATTGTACACACAATTACAATCTCAAGAAACAAATCAGCTGTTATTTTTTTTGTAAGGGCTTTTATAATATACTCAAGTGAAGCTTTCTTTAGATTACTCTTTTCCTTCATATTAATTGTGACACATACGAGTATTAATACATATGCCTATTTTTAAAAAAATATATTTTATTCTGATAAAGAAATATGCGTAAACTTTATTTACCAAGGACTGGGATAAAAGTCAAGTGTAATAACATGATATATTCCGAAAACGATCATTATCTTCAGAACATGAAGCAGATACTTTTCTTAAAGTTTAAATAAAATAATTAATAACATTAGGTAATTTTAGAAACTTTCTTACCTACTGGTTTATCTCAATTACATTTAAATATGAAACATGAAGTAAATACATTGCTTATCATTCGTTAAATAAGTTTATATTAAATAGATTGTTGGTTATTGATATTTTTTTCTCAACTCACAAAGGTATATGAAATGAATATAATTTTTTTAAATAATTACATTCAAATTATTTCTTAATCAATGTGAATACATTTTGTTTGTTTTAAAAACCAGAGTATCAAAACTTATGTATTGATTCTATTCTCATTGACATAGTTGAAATGCATAATAAATCAATGTGATAAATAAGTATTTTATATACATGAAAATTCAGAATTGCATAATTTAGATTATTTCAGTACAAAACCTAGATGTTTTAAATAAAAAAAGGAGTATATTGTGATGTAAATGCCTTATACTTGATTATTTTTAAATCAAACTGTTGAAACAAATAAATTGATTTCAAAAATGCTATGTTATTTATAATAAATCTTAAAATCACACATGATATGTAATGAGTAATATAATCTGAATAAACTAATAATGAGTTAGTCTGAAGACATTTGTTGAACTTTAAGAATAACTGCACGTTTTTTGCCTCATAATACTTAATAAGAAAGGGAACTTTATTTATTGTTTTTTAAGTTACTTAATAGAATTTATAGGACATCTTACTGTTGAAAAAAAATTCTAATTTAATTTATTCTTAAGTATTCCTATATATAATGGAAGAAAAAGTTTTTTTCTAGTATAATTTTAAAAGAAATGATGATACATGACCAAAAAATTAACTGTCCTTATCTTACAAAGCATAAATAATTAGAATATATATATTTTTGTTTACTTAAAATCACGATTGCATGATAATCGTGAAACTATGACTTGTTAAAATTCCCTGTATAGAATCACTTTCATCCTATAAAAGGGAACTGTGTTATTCTTAATATTTAAACTTTTTTAATAAAGTTTCTGGTTACATAATAAAATAAGAATATATGTATGCTTCACTATCCACGTACACGCGTATATATATATATATATATATATATGTGTGTGTGTGTGTGTGTATGTGTGTGTGTGTGTGTTTGGTGCCGGCCGCTATTTCCAAGCCACACTATTGACGCTTATGCGCATGCTCATGAACGCTCTCAGTGTTTTGGGAGCCTGTCAGTTGTTAAACGAACTACGATGCTGAACGAGGGATGAGGCCATGTTGTAAAGACGACAAGCAAAGACGATAACGCCTCGTGTTTGTTATAAGACGTTGACGGACATTTAATGACGAAATGAACTATATGTAAATATTATTTAAAAATATTGTAAATAGTTACGAGCAGTTAAATCATAATTTATAATAGACGAAGTGCCCTTACTGACCAGCCCACCCACTACACACACATATATATATATGTAATAATTCCCTCTAGTATCCTTTATGTTAACTCTTTGTACTAATATTTAAACAAACTTTAATTCTTTGGTCTAAAAAATAACATTGTAATCTTAATCGTAATCGGCTAAACCGAAATCCCTGTCCCGCCCATTCTATCCAATCCGAACTACTATTAAGTAATAGTCACATGCTTGCACTGCTGGTATAAAAGCAAAAATCTTGTGTAATCACCGTCTCCTTGTGTGCTTGCCGTCATCATGTAAGAATGTAAATAACTGCAGCTCTTTTGTGTTTGTGTTGTGTCCGTCAAGATGTCGCTTCTGTTATATGTGTCTGCTTACGTATTTTTTAACAAATAGATGTAAAATATAAAGTGATTGACCAGTTACGCTATGTGTGCTTCAAAACAAAAGACGAAACTCAATTCTCAATATGTCTTCAATAAATCAGATATGATCACAAACCAACACCGGCTAACGCTATTACAATATACTTCATATATATATATATATATATATTTAACATAATAAACAATGAAAAAAGTTATTTGAACTTATTTTTCTCTAAGAGAATTCATTATAAATTAAAAAATATATATATATAAAATAATCTTATTATAAAAATTTCTTATATAAAAGAAAAAAACATTATCTCTTTCCTTAATATATATAATACAGTTAAGAAACATAGATATCAGAAAATAGAATTAAAAAGTGTAGTAAAGAAAATTAAAACTAATATATTTTTAATGTCAATTTAAATTTATTCCGGGATTATTAAGTGTCTTTTAAAGAAATACGGTTTGATCGAAACATCATTTGTTGATATATTTTTGATATTGCTTATTCATATCTGAGCTGTAAAAGAAGTGAACTATATATATATAGTTAAGAATAAAATAATTTTTTCTTTCTATTCTAGCAACATTTTAAGGTATCCTTAGATAATTATCCTGTTACAGAAAAGTTTTCCAATCATTGTAGAAAGTATAAAGAAAAAGGAAACAATTAATGCCATTTTTGCTTCGGTTATTTTATTTACGATAAACAGTATTAATTCGCATATTTTTAGGTTTTCAATGGGTGAATAAGTGAAAAACTTTCTTTTTATCTTAAACTGCTATTTTCTATCTTTCTCAATACAGGAAAGACGTGCAATGAGTACCATTTTGAAACAGAACAAAATTTGTAGACGTTTTTAAGAGAAAAAAAATAGTATTTTTATTTAAAAGAACTATCCCACTGTTCTAACTATTGAATGACCAGAGGCTATTTGTAGACCATCCCTTCGATGTCCATCTTTCCACCACGAGGCCGTATTCCTGTCACGACGATAGCTGAAGTACTCCGTCAATACCTTTATTCCGGAACGGCCTTCTTCGGAAATACATTCTCGCAGCCATTCCAAATGTCATTCTCCCTAGTTATCTAAAACAGCCCAGAACAGCGAATCGTCTATTATTTGGGACACTAAGGTGAAGAAATTCAGATACTGTTTCGGAGCGTTACCCTTTGTTCGTTAAAATGCCAAAGGCGAATTTGTCCCTTTTTTTCCCTCTTCTTTTCTTTTCTTTTCCCCTATCCCGAGTACCCGAAGTTCTTTCTAATCTTCAGTTAAAAAAATAAAGTTACGGTTGTGCATGCTGTGAATACTAAAGCTCTTTCCCCTCGCCACAAAATGTATTTTAGCAACAGCTTGGTTTTTGTTTCATTTTTCTTCTCTTCGTCCGAACTGTTGTTTTAGATTTTAGCACAAGTAGATTCCAAAATTCTTTTTTGTCTTTTCGAAAGTGAATCCAATAGTTTTTGTGCATCAATCGCAATTTCGTAAAGAAGGGAAAAAAATTCCCAGTACCTTGTTTTTATTTTTGTTTTTAGTGATAGACTTTTAGGAAGTATTACTTAGAGAATGAAGGTGTGTGTGAGAGGAAATACTTCATTATTCACTAGCTATGAGTGTTTCAGTATTTTAGCTTTATACTTCTAATATATATATTTTTTTTGTTTTTTAAAAAAAGAGATCTAGGTTACTTAATGATACATTACTTAACTAGAAGTTTTCCAACAATCTTTATTTGTATTTTTGTTTCAGTAATAAACTCCCTTGAAGAAGGTTATTCAAAGAACGTGAAAGTGATTTATTTTCAAAAGGATTAATACGACATTATTACACAGCACACTTCAAAAGAGAGCAATGTTATATATCAATGTGTGTGTTTCAAGTTCCGGGTTTGTTTGTTTTTTTGGCAGTCAAAAACACCATCTCATTTTTGCTGTCTGATAAACGATTTGAAAATTTAGATAATCATTTAGTCTTATTGCTAAAAAAATAATAAGCACTAAACTTGCATTTTACTTAGAAAAGAAAGCTATTTCCTACCTTAAAATAACGAATGGGATTTAAAAAAAATAATTCATAAAAATTAAACAATCAAAAAGTACATCAAACTTATTTCAGAAAAACTTTCTTTTTTTCCCCTAAGTGAGTTCTTTATAGAATAAACTATAAATTTTAAGGATATGAATAATTTGCAGTAAACACAAAAGATTATACTTCGAAAAGTGTTTTATAATTTACTATACATATTACCTTCCTTTCTAATTTCCTATTTATTAATTTTTTGAAATTATTAAAAAGTAATGAAGGCAAAAAAAAAAAAAAAAAAAAAAAATAGGGAAAAATTTAGTCAATTAGACCCATTTAAGAAAAAAAATTTAAAAAAAGGATTGTTTTGTTCTTTTAGCAAAAAATATATAAATTAAAAAAAAAAATTGTCCTTAAAACAATTTATCTGTTTATACGTCAAAAAGCGGCTTTGTTAATTATGAGGAATAAAATTTCTTTTGTTCTAAAAAAGGCCTTAGATGTATTAATAAGGATAAATTTATTGTTATTACAAAGAACTTTTCTTTACTGCCTTAAACTCTTATATTTTAAAAATAAAAACATTCAATTTCATTTGCTTAAATTTTGCTAAAATAAATAAATGAAAAAAAAATTCCAAATTATTAGCCTTAGAGATATGGCACTTAAAACACATATTACATATATATCTCTGTGCTTGCATAGCGTTTCTTTAATTTTGAGTGGTCATTTCATGACTTTTATAGCATTCTCTTATTGTTCTGAGATTAAATATTAAAAAAGAAATTCATATTTTAATGTATTATATAATTCTTTGAGTTATTCATAAAATATCTCAGTACACCAAAAAATTATGTAAATTTTAATACAGGACTGCAATTTTTTTTTTGTTTGTTAACTCTATGTTTAATTTAAAACTTCCATGTTTATAATTAACTCTTAAAATTACTACTAAAAATGTATCGGGCAAATATGCTACACAAAAATTAAAATTAAATTCGCTCTCTAATAACATTTTTTTCAAATAGAAATAAATGCCTTGTTTCCAAAGATAAAATTTTAAAAAGTGTTCTCTTTTTCAGGGTATTATATTATGAATTGTGAAATGCTTTTGAGAATTGCGGGATTAAAATTCTTTATCGTACTTCATATTTATTTATTTTAACGCATATATAAGCGGATGAAATTTGAATATGAATTTCAATTCTTTCTTTTTAATTTTTATAAAGCATGGAAAAGACAATAAAACAATGTAGAAATTCTTTTGTTACATGACAATTCCAATATATTCCTTCCGAAAGATAAGTCTTAGGTATTTTTTAATAACAGAAATTTTAAAAATTTGTTTTTCTTTGATGAAACTTATGCTAATCCTAGAATAAAATTAAAACAGTATAAAAGTGTTTAACTCAAATACTAATTCAAAAAATTTGTTATGCATATGCATATGAGGGAGACGGTGACTGTAAGAAGAATGAATGCAATTTATTAATAACTGATAAAAGATTGTTTTGAAAAAAAAAGAAAAATGAGCTTAACCAGCATATATTGCAGAAAAGATGAAAATTATATTTAGAAAAATAAAATAAAATTATAAAATATCAAAAAAATTTGGTAATCAGTTTAGAAACTCTATGAAAGCAGAATACTATTATATACCATCTTAATATTTAATGGTCCATTTTTCTTATCCGTGCATAAAAATAAGTATGCATTCTAATCTAAAGAACATGTATTACAAATTAAACATCGTTTTAAAAGTCGGGGGTCTACTTCAATGGAAAATATTATAAAACACTGTATTAGAATGATAGAATAATTTACTTAGAAAAATATATTGTAGTGTATTAATTACACTGTAGATTTTTGTAATAAATTTAACAAATAAAATATGAGATTCAAACTTTGAGGAAAACAATACTAAAGTTTCTTGTAGCGTGTTTTTTTTTCAGTTCAGTATAAATAAACACAGAAGTGTATTTAGTAAATAACAACAATTGTTAACTATCATTTTTTGCATACTTAATATAAGTTAAAGTAGTTTTTATTATTATATTTTTAAGGGATATATATATATATAAAATAGAAAATTCAACTGTTAGGAATTTTTTCTGTTTTTTACCCATTGAAAATAATAGTTAATACAACATAAATTTTACTCTAGTTAAATGTGAATTCATAAATGCATAACACTGAAATTTACTGAAAACATCTTTATTAAAATAGGATAAGTTTGTAACTTCCGAAGTTATTGTGCAAAATTAGAGAAAATAATTTTCTACCTCTTATCTAGTAACTTCCGGACTTATTATTAATATTAATTGATCATGTCTTAGCAATTCCCATGTTAAGTATGTTTAAATTAAATGTTGCCATCCATGCATTATTTCGTTCTACAGTCTTGATGCTTAAGTAGTTTGTTATAGAGACCTTAAATCATCATTAAACTGTTCCAGATTCCGAACTGTTTGAAATTTTCCTCATTAAGATCATTTAAATATCTTCCTTAAAATAAGTCATATATGATTAAATGTAATATAAAGCTCGAAATGTTAACATTCACGAAACTCTAAAGTTTATGGGTCAAAACAGTTAAATCTCTCTCATGCACCAATAATATATGATGATGAAATACCACATTAAATACCACTTAGCACAAACTTAATTGATTAAATACATTTAAATATTCAAATTTCAAAAATTAAAAATAGTTTTTTTCCTTAATTCTTTTTTGTTAAAAATATATATTATATCAAACCTGCTCAAATTAAATATCTTTTTTTTTATAAGATAAGATATTTAACATCATTTTTTACTACTTCATAATTTACTATTACTTCATATAATGGTTATATAAGTCTTTTTTATTAATATTATAATGTTCTTGTGATGATCTTGCAATTGAAGTATGGCAATCGAGTTTGGTATCAGCAAGACTTTAAAAGTTGCAGGTAAATAAACAGCATTTAGCAAAATACATCTGGAAATAAAAAAAAAAGGGCTTCTATTTCTGTGAATACTTATTACAAAAGTCTCAAAAACACTTTTAAATAAATTAGAAAAACTCATTATTTATTTTTATCGCACATATTTCCAGAACTATTAACTCAAAAGTTTTAAATAAAAGAAGTATACATAAATATTTATCAAAATCTCTCTAATTTGGATTAATTTGGTGATATAATTGTATCTAACTTCATAGAGAATTAGTTTTCCTAAATTAAAATCTTATACTTTACCAATGTTAAAGAGAATAAAAATCCAATTTGTAAATGATGTTAGATTTATAATGAGAATTTTATCTAATAAGGTTTGACATAATGGAAAAACGATAAGCGTAATGGAAAATTAGTATATAAAATCACTAGAAAAATTTGAACTAGAAAAATCTATTTTTAATATTGATGTACAGTAATAGAATTTCAAAATATACCACCCAAAACTTTAAAAAATTAATTTTATAAATTTTAGTTACAAGACATCTCTAATCGATAGCGTTTCAAAATATTACAAAGTTGTTTTTGCTACACTGACTCTTATGCCCACTTATTCCACTAAATTTCATCACAGTAATCGCTTTATCGAGAAAAATGGAGAGGAATAAAGAATAAATAGGATATATTTCCCGGATTTACTGAAAAAGAAATATAAAAATTAAAAACAACATTTGAGAGGAAAGACAGAAAGTGAGCCCACATATTGGAAACTGTCTAAAGTACAAAAATCTCTTCGTGAAATCTGTCAGTTGTACCTACTATCGCATCGCTGGGCAATCAAGTACCGTGATAGGAAACATTCCATAAAATGTGGTATACAAGGAAGAGATTGCTTTTTTTTATTTTTAGCAATCCAATTCTTCTTCACCCAATTCTCGGTTAATTTATAAATCTGCTATCTAAAAAATTAATCTCGTAAGTTATAAATTACAAAACCTTCCACTTATTGTAAATTTTATTTGGATCAGAAAAATAATCTTACAGACCATGCTATATTAACAAAATTATTTTTTTTTTCAGTTCACTCATAAAATTTAGTTTCATAACTTATATTAATATCGTAGTTATAAATGCCAAAATAAGCTTTGGAAATAATTGTATTAGGCAGAAATGTGTGAAAAAATGGAACATCTAAGCTTTTTAATATGTGAAACTCCTTTTTGAAGTACAAAAAATTTTAAAACATTTGTGTCATTTTTACTAAAAAATTAAGACTCTGCGAATAAAAAAAAGTTATTTTGAATGACTATTTAATCTTACTTGTGTGTGGTACGAAAATCGTAATTTAAATGTTATATTAAACTAAGAGAATATATATTTCAGGAATATCAAAAAATATTCCTTATATTTAGGACAAGTTTCTTTGAACTCCGTATGACGAAACTCTGTTTTGGAAATTTTTCTATTTTTACGAACCAATAACATTTTATTCTTTTCTTCGTAAAATAACCTCCGAAAAGCTAAGTATATTTTCTATTTAACGAATATTCTCGTCTGATTCGATTTTTATTTCTTCTTAATTTTAAAATAATTCAAGATGTTTTGAGAATTATTTTCGTTAAACACACTTGGCGGTTATCAATGACCTTGAACTGGTTTTAAATTGCCTAAAGCAATTTAAAACCTTTAAACTTGCGTATTTTTTCAAACAAACAAACAAAAAAAAACTTAAATAAAACTAGCAGAATTTATCGGTAATTAAATTTAAAGACACGTGTTGTTGTGTATGCTTAAATTTTTGATATTTTTAAAATTGTGTGTAAACTTAAAATTAGAAAATATCATTTAAAAAAATCCATTAATTTTATTATAAAACTATTTTTTAAAATTGAAAGTTTCTGACAATGTTCTTTTCTTTATTTTTTTTTCTTGTTTTCCTCGCAGATTTATTTTTGATGGATTAGGTATATGAAATAAGTAGATAATTAAAAAAAAGTGTGAATAATTAATTTAATTAAACATGCATTGTTTATGAATTTAAAATTTGTTTGTGTGGGTTCTAAAGTATTTAAAAATGAATCTATATTTAAGACGACTTGGAACCTATTGAACCTTGGAACATTTTTTTTTAAATATGCATTTAAAAATGCTATTTTAGCGTTTTATATAATGTTTATATTCAAGAAAATGATATGAGATGAAATTTTGCAAACATTATTCACACAATTTTAAAAATTTTAATTTTTTAAGAAAATGTGTACAATTTTAAAATTGTACTCCTTGTACTCCATCTGTAATAACTTACTTTTTTACTTGAAATTTTTTTAATATTCTTAAGTGTGTTCTATACCACTTCAGGGATCGATTTTACAATAACTTAATTAGTTTTGGAGAAAAAAAAATAAAGTGTTGATATGTATGCTAAAATTCAAAAAAAAAGCCAAAATCTCTTACACTTAAATTTTTTTTAAAAAAAAGTATTAAGTTTACAGCAAAATAGTCACTAATTTTGTTACATGTATCATATACAACCCACTGGGAATAAATGAAATTGATTGGTAAATAATCGCAGAAGGAGAATCATTTTGAATGCGAAAAAACTCAGAAAAACAATTTTAAAGTTTATAATTCTAAAAGAAAATTATTATAAGCAAATAAATAAAAAAAATATTATTTTACATTATTTGTTACATATTTTTCTTAAAAATAATATTATTTTCATGTTATTTCTACCCATATATTTTATAAATTATCCTTTTTAGTGAGTATTAATTGCATAAAAAAAACCGTAGGAAAATCTAAAAAAAATTTTTTTTTTTCATAACAGAATTTTTAAAGTTTTTTGCTTCACATAATATTGGAATGTTAAATTTTTTATGAAAAACATATGATGAATATGATCTGAAATTATAAAATTATTAATACAGAATATCTTAACTAAAAAACCTTTCATACACACCACTGGCGCAGCTAGACCTGAGTGGGCCCCGAATCAAGATTTCTTGCTCGCCCTTTTTTGGAGCCCCTTAATATATTAAAAATTTTTTTCACATATGTTGGGCCCCTGTAGCTTGGGGGCTTGGGGGCCCATCATTGATACGGCTGACACGGCGGTAGCTACGCCTCTGACATCTCAAAAGAAAAAATATAAATTACAATAATGTAATACTTCAAAAATATCTTGTTTTATTTGTAACACCTTTTTTGTAGTTATTATTTCACCTTTTAAATTAGCTTTTCTTTATCAAATTCTGTCTTTAGCCTTTTTATCCAAAAGGGTGGTCGAATTCCCTAACTTTTTGTTTACATTTTTCAATTTTAGCTTCTTCCAACTTTTAATTTTAAGGCATACGAAAAAAATATATCAATTGAAAGACAATAATGCAAAAAGTATAACTAAATAAAATACAATAAATAATGTTTAAGCCATTTTAAAGGTGCCAAGTCACCTTAACGAATTTTCCCCATTACGAACATTTTTAGAGATTTATAGTGACTTTGTTAACTAGAGTTTCAACTATATTTGTAAAATAACAGTTATATCAGCTGAATTAATATACTTTTTCTGGCATTACTTATCCCTCTAAACTTCATGCAAGAAAAATAAAGTCCATAGAGTATTTCAAAAGTAATCCAGATACAAAGTCAGACTTGTGGTTATTGATACAACATTTCATTCGAATTATTTATTGGAGTATAGAAAATTAAAAAAGTTATCAATTTTGGTTCAATACAGCCAGAAGTACTGGATGTGTTTTAATGGAATTTTGTATGGTTTGATGTAATGTAATTAAATACCATGTAATAGTTGTAGTACACACTCAGTACAATACAGTTATAGTAGTAAATATGGTACACGCTCCCGCATGCGGCTGGCTCTCTCTCTCTCATCGCTGTAGGGAAGTCTGAAAGGGAGATTGCTAAATTAAGCAAAAACTAGCAATGAGGCCTTTTTATTGTTATTTAGCTTTCGTGTTTGTCGAACTTTCATTAACTGCTGAAAATAACGGAGTTTATGAATTCATATATTGGTTAGTTTCCCTCATTTAATAATGTTACTATCAGGCCCGGTATGGCTAAATAAAGAAAAGATGCATTTCAATTGTCGCCCCAAAAGCAAGCTAAATAT
Source organism: Trichonephila inaurata madagascariensis (assembly GCA_019973955.1). Classification (NCBI taxonomy): domain Eukaryota; kingdom Metazoa; phylum Arthropoda; class Arachnida; order Araneae; family Nephilidae; genus Trichonephila; species Trichonephila inaurata. The sequence continues at coordinate 165,638 of BMAV01008309.1, forward strand.
TTTCTGTAAAGTTTAAGATCTAGAGAATTGTCCAATATGCATCCAAATAATTTTTTCTCTCTCCACAATGAACCTATGTGGTTGAGAAATGATCATCTATATAAAGGAAATTAAAACCAACTGCAACCTTGAAAGGATCTCCAAACCTTGAAAAGATTCCAAATTTCATCTATGTAACTCCCACACTAATCACAAAGCCCCTGCGCCAGATGCAACGTTAAGCGAGGCAATCAGCACATAACTCCACAGATAATAGAAATTCTGCTGCTACATCTGTCTTTTTTAGGATGTTTGAGCATTTGTAGTGGATCTTGTGTTCCTTTTAAATGTTTTGGACTCATCAGTGAATAAAAAGGTTTCTCAGGCATCACTACCTTAGTAATGTAGTTCTCAGCATTGTAATAAACAGGTTTTTATGTTCGTAGAAGTCAATGGAAAGCTAAAAATGGAATTTCTTACAAACTGACTATTTTTATGTAGCTTTCTTGAAACGGTAACCCTTGAAGTTAGGTTCCTGTAGTCACATAAAGTTTGTGTGACAGACGAACTGCAACATTTCCGTTACATCTCACTGTAATGGGCAGATATCTAATTTAAAAGTTAACTTTTAAATTAGATGTTTGATTTTCAATGACCATCTACAGCCTTTTCGGAAAAGATATGGTTTCACTAAGTGGTCGCCGTATATTGTGTGCCATTCTGAAGATTACAGCAGCGTTTCTCAAACTGGAGGGCGCGATAACTCTACGAAGGGGGCGCGATAACTCTACGAGGAGGGCGCGAGCATATTGAAAAGTTGAAAACAAAAGACTATTTAAAACATATTACTGAAAATGTTACTAAAATATTTACTAAAGGTAAACAAACAAAATACTTTCTGATATAATAAAATATAAAATACACATTTACACTGATAACATACACTTCTAAATGAATACAGTACAGTACAATGTATTTTATAATTAATTTAAAAATACTAGTTAAGAACAAGTTTGATAATTACCAGTGGCACCATGGGCTTGTATTAACAATTATCTTGATAAATTGTACGTTTTATAATGATTTCCTTCGATTAAAAGTCACATGATTCGCTCCCCAATGTCACCGTTTTTCACGTAGATGCGCGTATTTTGATGTTTTTTGGAGGGGGGAGAGACGGGGATGTGAGAAAAAAATAAATAAGCAAATCCTCTGAAATAAGTAAATCCTTCACAAACACTGTCAAGAACTTTTTATTGCATTTCAAATCCTTCGAAATAATTTTATGGATAACACAGCACAGAAAAAATCGTACTTCGGAAAGACGTATACATACGCCCAGAAAATTAATGCTTTGGCTGAGCAAGACGTTTATATACGCCGGTGACAAATAAGAGGTTAAAGTCGTATTTCAGCTTAAGTGTCAAAGTATAGTATTATTGAATTCAATACATTGTTATTGTATGGAGGGGGGCGCGATGAAAATGATGATTGAATATTGGGTCGCGAATATTGAAAGTTTGAGAAGTACTGGATTACAGTTAAGTTTCTACAGTAAACTGTACTTCCTACTAACTTGCTAAGTGCTTTGCAAAGAATTTTCCTCAAAATGTACAAATCACACAGATTTCCTCTTGCATAATCGTCGTCAGAACTTCGTCTTTGCTCTGAAAATACCCCGAGTATAAAAATTAACGACTTGAAAATAAAAATAAAAAGGTGGCATAAACATATTAGACCTCTACTCAAATCGAAATACTTTTTATTTAAAAGAAACTATACCTAATGATATTAAAGGGTTGTAGTTCTAGAAATATACTATTATTTTTTTGAAAATCCTGAGATAATACATCTTATAAATTATTTTTAAACATAAGAGCATACTTGTCAGACTCCTTCGTAAAAAAGGAAGAGTTTAAGTGGGCGAAAATACCTAAAAACTAAAAAATTACAGCTTGAAAGTAAAAGTGAGTGTTATACAACGGATTTTACGACAAATGCAGTGTCATTTGCTTTTGGTGCATTTCAGATGCTTCTGCCAATTTATTCGAAACGAACAATTTTTTCTAGACATGTCTTACAAGGCTTCCTAAAAGATAATAACAATAAAAAAAATTATTCGCTAATAAATTCACGAAATGGATATACAGAAACGCAAAAATGAATAATATTACAAGGTATTGCTACAACATCAAGAATAAACATATATCATTTTGTTGCAACTATGTCGACCATTCTATTTGAATGACATAAATCAGTGCAAAGGAATAAAATATAAATGTGTATATCAGCTGATGTATTTTTCGGTCAATATTAGTAGCAAATACAAAGTAAGAAAATTCTAATTTGGTAGAATTTGGCAAGTATCGTTTTGTCGTTCTAAATAAGTTACATTATAAAAATAATTAAGAGATTTAATAAATTTTGTAAACATCCTTTTTCAAAAAAACTATTAGTCAAGAGAGTTAGAAAGGTTTATTTAGCTATTCTCTAATTTAAGGTTAATTTATTTTCACTTGTGTCAAAATCAAGACCATTGAATTGTCAAATTGGGATTGTTAAAATAACCGAAATATTTGTTTTTGTAAATGAATGCATTGTTAATTACCCAAACTTTTTTTATAATATGTAAAGCTTGTATTTTATGAGAAACCTATAAAATTACCGTGTTTTTGAAAATAGTTATATCATGTAAAATTTCAATAGTTTGAGCACTTTGAAATTATATCCGTTTTAAGGATGTTGAAAGAGTAATTTAATGGTACAGATTTATATTTTTCAATTACAAGTGTCTGCCACACGGGACTGATAAATATGACTCTTGCTTTTAAAAACTTAACTTTAATTTAGCGTAAAAAATTTACACAAATGCCAGCAGCTTGTGCGGCAAGATCCTCTCCTAGCGAGGGACAGTACAGAAATTGAGCATTCCACAGAGATTGTATTACACAAACAAGTCGAAGCAAACAACTCGTTGCCATCGCGCAAAAGATAAATACAATAGATATCTTTTGTAAGAGGCATTACAGTAAAACTAAATATATAAAATAGAAATTGTAAATAAGAATTAGAATTTATACAAATACAAATTAAATATAATATATAAATGAATATATCAAGCACAATAATAATAAAAACAAAGTTTGAATAATAATAAAAATACAGTTTTGATAATAATAATGAAAATATAACTTAAATAAAAACACACACAATTTGAATAATAGAAAGATACAATTCCATCTAAACGATAAGTGATATAGCATAAATTTGCTAGAAAAATAATGAAACTAATCTTTTAATTAATCTTTATCGATGAAGTACAATATTTAGGAGTAATATATGACTAAGTACATCGTCATAGTACCTTGTGATGAATAAATCTTTTACTTATTCCAAGTGTCTTTTTTGGGAAGAATAAGCATATGTGATATTCTTCTAGGATACATTTACGTTCATAGAAAAATACAATATCATATTTGTAAATATGATCTCTATTTTGAGGAATATCATCAAAACTCTTTGGGTTTTTTTTCTACTGTAAGTGGGGCACAACTTGCCCATTGTTGGGTTTTAAGAAAACTGTAATACATATTATGCATACACTTTTTTGTAATGTATTATATAAATCATTCATTCTAAAAAGCTCAAAAATAAATCATTTTTATCAATGTGTAAAAATACATGTTACAAATATAAATTATATTGATTTATCTCTTTAAGTAGTATTTTTGATAGTTGAGTTCTCATAGTTGTGAGTTTCTATGTCTTCAAAATTCAAATCAAATTAAGCTTCATATTCCGATTTTACTGAATACTCACTACAGAAATAGAACTAGGAGGTTACTGCACATTTTTTAAGTAAATTGATATCAATGTGCTCACGTGATGCAATGTTGAAATTAAGAATCTGAAGTATCCATTTACTTATTGCTCTGGTCATTTGATAATGATTCTTTATTAAGAGATGTTTTACAAAAAATATCAACTTGCCTTTTCAATGTAGCATTAATATAATTAAACTAACAATAAACATATTTTTCGTATCTTATTTTGTGGTTTTTTCGTTTTGCAAAGGTGTTCAGCTACACGCACACCTATTCCTGCCCCACTCAAAGGCCTCTTGATTAGTACTTATTGAGATTTTCAGTCATGGGTACATAGATAATGCAATCGGCATCTGAACTGAAACTCAACATTGGTACCAAACCGAATTAAGGATTTTGTGCGTCCGTTAATTTTAGTGTATCCGAGCCACTAAACGACAGATTTTCACTGGAAACTGATACTCGTGGCTCGATTGAAACATCGCTGACAACATTCTCATTTCCAGCTCAGTGCAGCAACAACGACGATTTTGCTTTTTTTTACAAATCAAATTATAAAGAAAGTACATTTTTCTAATATACTTATTCATTTCTTTTTTTCCACTTTTAGTCTTTGACAGTGTAGTATGAGGAATTACTATATATTGCTTAGTGAATATATAAAAGCACATTAGAGTCAGCCATTCATTTTGTTACTATGCTGAATAATTCAAAATTAGTTTACGTAGTCCAAGGCAACTCTTATAATTTGCACACTCTTAGATGTGAAGATTTTAGCACAAAGCGAATTTCGCGATATAATAGCTTTAATTATTTCACACAATAATCTTCATTGGAAAAAGAGTTTGAATCTACGGCAGAAAGTCATCGATCTTAACGCTCACGCCTATGATTAGTAGGCTCTGACTTGCCTAAACTCGAGTGGGAATTATTAGTGATAGTAAAATGTTCCAATATTATATGCAGAGAGCTATTACCTTAATATGTGTTTACTCTGTAAAATGAGATATTTCATTTTTGTACTTAAAGTTGAGTGCATCATGAAGTTGAACGGGAAATTTATATATGTTTATATGTATGTATATATATATATATATATATATATATATATACAGTAAATTCCGGTGTATAATGAGCACCTATACTTTCAAGCTACATTTTTTCATTTTTAAGTATTTTCGCCCTATAATGCGCACCCCTTTTTTTACGAAGAAACCAGAGATGTGAGTGTGCAATGCGCTTATATTTTGAAGTGTCAGTTATTTGAAGTATTGTTTCAAACTTTTAAAAAATACTATACTTCGAAAACTACAACCCTTTAAAATCATAAAAATGTAATTTCTTTTGAATAAATAGTATTTCGATACATCAAGAAGCCTAGTTTTTTTTAGTTCAATTTCGTTTTTATTTTATTTTTAAAGCTATCATTTTTATACCCTGTGTGTAATGCGCACCCTTAAATTTTGATCTTATTTTTAGTGTTAAAAAAGCGTGCATTATACCCCAGTTTTTATGGAAAATATATATATGTTGTGCTCTATTGATCAAATGAAAGGATTTGCATAATAATATATATATATATATATATATTCTAATAAAATTTTATTGAAGCTTTAATTCAGCAAAATAAAAAATTATAATTAGGAAATGTATTCAAAATGTGTTTATTATTCCAATATTACAAACCATAAAACAAATTTTTTCGATTTGTTTGTACAGGCAGTTTGGAAGATTATTGGAGTAAATAAATGTTAAATTGATAAATGTTAGAATTTTCTTTTCTTGTAAGCAATAATAATCTTAAATAACAAATATTTTTATCATTTATTTAAATTATTTATTTTAATATAAAAAAGGAAATTAAATGCTAAATTTTTATTTTCTACTGTATAATTTTTCCTGAACCATTAATAGCTAAATTTATTTTTTGATAAATCAAAGATTCATTTCTATGTGAATCATTCATATAAAATTTATATTAATCAATTTCTTAAAAAAATAATTGATACAATTTAATTTTTTAAATTTTAAATAATCTCATAATTTTATTTAATATGGCATAAAACATGTATTACAAGCATATTTTTAAATCTACAACTTTTTGCACTACTATATAAATTGTTCACGTTTATTTTCAATAGTTTAACTAATACGAAAGAGGTTTGAAAATTTATTGCTAAAATTATTCTGTGAAAATTGAAGTGCCGCTTTATAAGACATTTGGCATAAATTCAATCTTGCGAAATTGAAATAAAAGTTTTCTTTCTAAGTGCCCCCGAGCCCAAATAGTTTCTGTATTACTTCTGAGTAGTAAGATGTTTTCTAGTTCCAGTTCTTACATATTTTCACTAGACAAACTGATGTATTTTTATTGTTGACTACTTCTAGATATGTTTTTGGTAGTTTTATGTGACGTCCTTATCGATTTACAGTATCGGAGGTTTTAGTGCCAGCAGTTTGTCAACTTTATTACCAAACGTAAATCTTGCATTCGTATTTCCTTACTACCGAAAAGAAATTGTCCCGTGTGTAATGAAATAGCATCAAATAAAATCATCACAGCTTACCATTAGATAAATTACTTTGAGATATATTAATATCATCAGCAAGTGATGCATTATTTCGAATAATAGGAAACATTTTTTTTTTTTGAAAATACACATTTTTTTAATAGAAAAGATAAACAAAAAATACCACTGACATGTAATTCGCTAAAATGATTGTTATTCCTGAATATCGGGGCACATATTTTTTTTTCAAGATAATTGTAAGTTATGTAAATAAAAATTTTAAACATTATTAAAATGGCACTATGTGTTAGGTTGTTTAAAATGAAATGATTTTTTAAAATGAACTTTCAAAAAAGTATTTAAACTTAAAAAAACAGCATTTATTAAAAAGTTTTTACAAAATAATGTGTACGTTTTTGCCATTTAGTTGTAATATTTAAAAAACACAAGAAAATTATATGAACATAAAATAATATGCATTTGATTTTTTTATGTGAATAATACAATCCCTTACTCTGATGACTATAAAGGCTCCATAATTTTGATATG